>JAQGBX010004686.1:0-14878 GCA_034698745.1 Megaphyllum sjaelandicum | reverse complement strand
TTGTTTTCCCGGTAGTTGGCGCTAGTGGTCGGTAATTTAATTTTTTAAATTATAAGTACCAACGAATGCGTACCCTATAAGACTGTATTAAGTGAAGTGAATTGAGCTCTACAATTGCATATTCAGTAAAAACGACATGTTTAAGGCTATACCCTATTTTCGGGCAAATGACAATATTGTTACGTTATTTTACAACACATCACCATGATGCATTAAAACTGGCGCTTTATCTCAAAATGGCAAATGTTGAGTTGTGTCACTTCTGAAACCACGTCGATATACGGTGGCAATTTTCCGCGATGGTATAAGAAACGCAATGACAGATGACAAAAAAGGTGGTAATACATGGCCCTAAGCTGATCATAAGTATATATTGTGCGCACGCGCGCTGTTCCTATAACTTGCCATTGTTACAGAGTTGAAAATTAGCAGAAATTGATTATCGAGCAGCGTTCATTGCTTTTGTCGATCCCATATTTACCGCCCAATTTGATGCTTCACCAAGTGCTAATTGGCGGCAGCAATCCCCATTCATTTGCTAAGTGAACGGAAACAGCCCGGGTTAGGGTAAGTAGCAGAAGCGCCATCACATTATCCGTCCAATACGCATAAACGCTAAGCTGCACGACGTAAAAAAAATGAGGGTCTGGCTGCGAAAATATGCAAATCCTCGATGATTATGAATGAAGGGTGGGCAAAGCTATACGATTGTGCTGTTGGGACAATTAATTTAAGAGTAATGTATAGAAACGCGTACGTGGAAACTTAAGCCGGAGCGCCGTTGCACTTGATGTCGGGGGGGAGGGGGGGACCTATATCTGGGACATTGTTTTCATGCGCAAGCGTGCATTATTACAATGTATGAAAAAGGCGGATCCATACGTGATACACATCCAGACCCGGAAAAAAACCATCACCATCGGAGGAGGAGTTGGAGAAACACTCAGTTTAATGGAGGTTTTATATGGGAATTAAAGGAGGTGGATGATTACGTATATATCGAAACGAGCTTTTTCGGGCAAGCATCATGACGCGAGAAGAGGCATGCGTTACCAGGTGCCTCCGAAAAGCAATGAGCATCCTCATCCAGAAACAATTCGTTTAATAAAAATTATTTTAGTGCATGTTTTGCAATAAATTATTTAACGTTTCACGGGACTTGTAGAATTTTACAGGGCATGCGTCGCAATGTGCTTCCTAAAAACACAGGACATGCGCCACGATTTTATGAAACAAATTACAGTTATAAGAGGATTATCATTGTTCTTATAATGATCATTCTCTTATAACTGAAATTTATTTCATTAACATGTTTCAGTATGTTTTGTAATACGCGTATACAGTGTAGAAACAGCTCAACGGCTAACTTGAAAACGAAGCCATGTATAGAACTATACTGTATATAAAAAATAAACAGGAAATTATCTATAAGTTGTTTTGAAATGATGTTGCATATATCACGATCTTGTAAATCAATTTTGCGAATATTACAAAATTGAATAAGGTTACGAATAAGGTTTTCGCCATTGCGTACAAGCTAGTGTGGACATCAATAGTCATGCCGAGAATAATTATGATTTTGAAATTGGAGAAAAGAATATAACAAAAATAAGTCGTGAGTATTATACTATTACATTATCTATACAGTTTTTAATGCAGAATTAAAAATACAGAAATCTAAATGAAGTTTATTCTGTAGTTCTATAATTTGAATTATTTTTGTATATTTTTCTACCTCTTTCGGGAAATTTATGAATTATTTTAATTGGCCCATATGTAATTTCGTCTGTAAATCGGTTCAACCGATATATGCATTAACAAGAACAATAGAGCACAGCAGTTCTAGAACTGCACATCTATATTCTATAGATATCATTTTGCGTGTTAATTTACACGTTTTATACTTGTATATCATGCAGATCTTCATGTTTATTTTCAACAATCAAAAGCTTCAGCGCGAGTGGGGCCATGGGCCCTTCCATACAGGATCACTAAGCTCTTAAATGTTCAATCCATGCAGCAATTTTATTTCGGGTTTGTGAGACAGTCAGGGTTGAGGTAAATAAAGTCTTACAGGGTTTTATATCGCCAGTAAGTATTTTGCATCACAAGCAAATTATTTATACTTTGTATATCAAAAACTGAAAATGCCCTATAGTGGATTTAGCACAAAAAATACGATATTGTTTCAGGGTAACGATATCGAAAGATGTATGTTGCTATCATTTCTGCTCATCTTAGGTAAACAAAAATATTGCATAACATGCCTCAATTTTAAAAAGTGAAAGTACGTGTCAGTTTTATATAATTTGGAATTAGGAACTCATTTTACTGCGATTCTAAAGATACTATTAGCCTACATATGCTTATTTTTTTTTTATGACAAAAGCATGAATACAGGAACATTTGGTAGATTTGCTACAAAATGCATTTATAACAGAAAACATGTATTTTAGAAGTGGCCCATTTATACTTGCAACGTGCTTACTTTGAGATAGGAATTTTTTAAGTTATCAACGATTGCATTTAATTCGAAACAAATTTCTACTTCCATTTGCTGTACAGATAAACAACAGTTACTGTACCTGCAGGAACTAATTTGGTAATCATTGATTAAAGTAAGAATGATACAACATATACAGTAAGACATTATTTGTTAGACCGATAATGGATATATGCGCCTCTTCGCAAAACTTAAATCGCCCTCCCCAATCGCTTAACCCCACCCTTAATCCATCGATATTTGCATATACGCGTATTTTGGCTGATGCTATATATTGTGTTTAAACAGGATCTAGATGAAAAGGGTTCAGCAAATTAAAGTGCATGGATTAATTGAAAAGGCCGCCATCTATATGTGCACCATGTTAAAATAGGCGTATAGGGCAGCAACGATAATTATTCAAAAAGGACGAGATGAATGGAAGTTCAAACAAAGTGGCTGCCTTTTTAAAACTATAAATTCGCGGTGGGGGAGCAAAGACAGAGTAAATAATGCATTTTAATAGAATTGAAACGTACATCTATGGGACCGCAAATACTGCATGAAAGAAAAACGAAAGTATACGAAATAACAATAGACCTTGTATAAAACGAATCGCATACTAGCTGCATTTGCATATAAGTAGAAGGGCGAGAGAAATTTAAGGCTGCCCACAAGTCTATTCAATTTCTGGGATCAGTTTTCCAATCGAGGGTATTGGCTTTATAAGCAAATATTTGCGAAATATTGTTTGGGGCAGGCCCACTATGCCGCCATCGCAGACTAATTTTAATTAAAGAACGCCTCGTGAAGTTCGACGAAATGGAAATTTATAATTTAATTCATCCCTTTATAGTGCCGTATGTCTACTTTGTTTGAAAAAAAATATTAGTTTTGTTTATATTGATTACTTCGAAGAAATGTTTCTTATCGTGTACGGGCCCAATGCGAGCAAACGTCGCATAAAAGTATACACATCTTAGAAAGCCGCCTTGTAAATGACAACAATATCCAGAATGTTTGTCATACATGGCTTATCTCGTTTATACAGGTATAGAAAATGCGATAAAATATTCCCACATTTCATGTATCATCATATACATTTGTTAAGGACAAACTAATTTTATTAAAATTGCAAATTTCTGCAAGGAATGAAGGATCGGGTATACTGTGGGTAACTAAACCTAACTCGTATAGATATTTGCAGAACTACAGTATATTAATACGTGTAATAACATTTTAATCAGAGCAATCGATACTAATTTAAAGGAACAATTGAGCAATTATTTAGCCCTATATGTATGCATGACCGTAACCATGCACCATTGCCTTAAACGATTAAAACTATACAAAAGTCCATAATCCAACTTCAATATTCATAATAGTATTGAAAAATATAACGTGTCGTCACTTTAAGTGTAATAGTTTTGATATTTTTCATACTAGAATTGATATATAAACGAAATAATAATGGAAAATTTACACAAAGTTATGTGACGTGTTAAAAAGTTATATACATTGTATAAGGTATACATCACCTGCAGTACCTGCATATTACCTCAAAAATATGAAATTATACTGATATTGTGCCGCCATACATTCAGTATATAGCCTACGATTTACACAACTGTCCACCACTAATGTTTTTACAGTTTCTAATTCAGCCATAATTTTTCCTCCTTTTTTAAGTTGTGTCAACGAAGAATTACTCGAAAACGTATAGCCATATTTATGTACAATATCGGCACATACTAGGGCACATTTAGCCTTATTTTAAGTATAAAACTTGAAATTTACAGGATTTATTAACTTCTTAGGAAAAATTATGGCTAAATAAGAAACTAAAAACATAAGTGATGGAGAATTGTGTAAATCCTAGGCTACTGGATGTATTGCGGCACAATATCAGTATAATTTCATGTCTATCTATATAAGGTACATCACCTGCAGTAGCTGCATATTACCTCAAAAATATAAGATTGAAATCGAGACACTCGCAATCATTAGCCAGACTTTTAATCTTTAATTTAGGATGGAACAATATAATTTTTTTACAATTTTATCAAAAGCTATAGGGACAATTAGAAAATATTTTAGCATAATAACATTAAAAATGTAGCAAATTTCTTGTTTGACTTGCCAATATTACATGTTAAATTTGTTTTCTATGTCACGTAATTGTAAGAAATTTGCGTAGAGTTTTGATATTATCACATGTATTATTTTTTGTTAAGTGTGAATCTTCATGGGAATAAGCTCAAAGTCACGTGAGAGGCAGCTTGCTGCCGCTAATGTGCATGACGTGTGAATTTGTGACTCTTAAGGTTAACATTACGTACTGTACAGTGTATACCTCATTTAAGATTTAGCATCTTCAATTGTCCCGTGTTTTGTAAACACATTTGCACAATTAAATTCCTCGTACATTGTTTTGTCTGCAGCATTTTTTGATATTGAAACATCGGTTTTGTCTGAGCGACAATATTAGAATTGAAATTTAAGGACCCTTCAGCAGTATCACCCACGTTGTCATTTCTATGGAAATTAATAATATTTTAAGATGCTTTATGTTCGAGTGATTATATGAAAACATTCGGCAATGGGAAATTTATACATGCGCAGGATTGGCCCCTTGCATTTAGCTCTGAAAATTCAAATTCAGGCGTGAGTCCATGCGTAATTTTAATAAAATCTGGTTTTTTTATGGAAATTTGTAGATTTGAAATCCGAAAACGAATGCATTTTTGTAAGGGCCCTTTCGAGGATTTCGTGTAGGGTTTTTCTTTGAAAACAGAGCTGGCGAGCTGTCTGGAATAGTCTTTGAGGTTTATTATTGATCCTTTCAGAATGGTGTTCGAAGACTAGGACTAGGGATCATTCATTGGACGTTAGGGCCTAATCTGCTCAGTGTATAAAGCCCCATTGCCGAATAAGTCTACAGCTTCCCATGATGAAACTAAGGTAAATCAAATGCATCCATATCATAATTCCCTCAACATACTTCTTCGATCATCATAAATACAAAGTCATCCCGTATACAGTAATGACAGTAAAAATGAAAACAACAATCACTATCCCACGTGATGGAGTGGCTCGTTCAAGTGCGAGATTCAGGAAAGGGTTCGGTCAAGGAACTGGAACATGTTAAAGATATGCAAAATTCCTTGCAAAATGTAAATTTTGACGGTATAAATGGAGAAAAAATAGCTTAGAATCGCGTTACAATTACGGCTATACTTTTACATGTATGTTTGTTGATAATTTTTGGAATGTGTTTATACCATTGCAAGCAATACCCTGAACATTTATTTCAATATAAAACTAATACCACATACGGTATATGATTTATCATATACTTCATCTAAATATGATGTAGGGCCTACATGTATATTATTGATGTAGAATTGTGAAAAAAAAATATTGCGAATTTTTTACGTATTTGCTTATATGACAGGAAATACCTATTGGAATAACATGTACATGTTTTCCAGTGTTGGTATCATGACCTCTTTACATGTATGGAAAACATTTAACAAAATGTTTGAGCAAAATTTCTATACAATGTATTACTCCAGACGTACGGTTGTATTTGTATACAATTTATACTGTTTAAACATGTTTATGATCCAAACATACGATTGTATACTGTTTTACATGCAACCCAAGAAAAGACACCACTTACATTATCTTTCTGCATTTTCAGATTTCAAGATTTTTTAGAATTTTTCTAACAAGTATCTTCGAAAACTTATGGGTTTAGGACGCAATACTTGTATTATTATACATAGTATTATATACGAATCGAGGGCATGAAACGCGTATATGAGAGGGGAATTTTTCTCTTTCAAACTTATGCTGTTGGATGCAAAGTGATTTTGGAAATCTTGCGAGTGTAGACTTTTTTTATGCACTTTTTATACGCTTTGCATTTTCAACCGTCCATTTAGCCATTTTTACTGAACTTAGGCATGGCGCGTAACTCCTATAAAGTGGCAAATGCATTTGAAATCAATTTAAGATGTGAGCGAGTGGGGCAAATGCTGCCGTCTCCTCCGAAATTGTTTTTACTGGGAGTCATCAAAAACGAGAGTATACTGTCATTAGAGATGCAGTCTGGCGTGCTTCTTCCTTTTTTTTTTCTTCCTTATACGACTCAATCCCGATGAAAGGTTAGCCATTTTAGCCCATTCCTTCATTACCCTTTTGCTCGAGTATTGATTTCAAAGCGCGCTAGATGGCTCTGACGATGGCGCTGGCGTCGCCTAGCGAGCATCTCCATAAATCTCCAATATTTATGCCCGTTCCCGTCGGGGATAATGACGTGTTGATGGCAGTCCATTTGCCAATGCGCCTCCATTTTTATGGCTTCTTCCTTATGCATTTATTTATTCCCCATCCCGTCCTCCCTTTTTCCCCATGTTCAGACTCCATTCATTATTGCTACGCGAGCCGAGACGGCGCATCCGAGCCGCGACGACCAATCAGGCGCGAGTAAATACCAGATTACATTCGCGGATCTGCGCAACTGCGCGCACCTTTTCGCTCTCATTGCGCAGTATCCGGGTATGGATTTCCACGTATGCAAATGAGCTCCCGGGGCACTGGATTGTCTTCGCACGTGACTCGGATGCGAGTCGAGGCAAAGGCATTTTCAGCGTTTTCTTCAACATTGCACTCGATGTTGATGAGATTTTAAAGTTGATACAGTATCCTGATTATGATTATCGAGCAAATGTTACACGTGATCAAATGTGCAATGGTAACATTTTGATCAAAGTACGATTTGCGTTTTATTCAAAATGTTATTTCAGAGAGTTAATCCTTTCTCCAGTATACTTGTGATAAGGCATTTGCAAGAGCATATGAGCTATTACTTCCTAGCGGAAGTAACGTATGTTCTCAGAACGCTTGAGTGCAACGCCTTTGCATTGAACTCTATTGAGAGTCATAGGTACGGTGCACGTGTATTTTGTAGTTTCTTGCATTAAGGTTCTTCCCTAAAATTTCAACAGGGTACCCCAGACCTGGAAAAGTCAGCGGAGAATGGCTTATTTAGAAAATATCAGGGAAATTCGACGTAGTCATGTTGTTGCGATCCAAAATTAATCTTATGGGTCCTTTTTTTCTAGTAAAAATTTGCAAAATTTCCCACGTTTTCAGAGGACAACTTTGCAAAATTTCCCACCTTTTCCGAGGACAAAATTTCAAAAGTTGCCACCTTTTCCGAGGACAAATTTTTAAAAGTTTTCACGTTTTCCGAAGACAAATTTGAAAGTTTTTCCACGTTTTCCGAGGTCAAAATTGCAAAATTTTCCACGTTTTCTGAGGATAAATTCGCAAAATTGTCATTATTGTCAATTTTGCAAAATATTTTTCAGTGTCGGTTTTGCAAAATATGTCAATTTTTGACGTTCTCACTGGTCAGAGAAGTTGAAAATGAAATTTCTGGGGGAACCCTGATCAAAGAAGCTTAAAACTATAAGATGTAAAGTAATGAAAAACTTCCTGAACTTGTGGAGTGCCAGAACATTTCAGTTATGGAAGCTATAAATGAGATTCTGTTCGTTATTAAAATAAGCTAGAAAGAGGTGAACAATTTAAAAAAAAAAAAACTTATTGGGACAAACGCCATGTGTGAAAAGTAACATAGGGGGCGCTACGTCAAGGTATCAAAGCTAGCTGACGCCTTAAATATCACTTCGTGCATAGCTCTTAAGTAGTGCTCGTCAAGTTCAACAAGAACTTTAGGGTGCTCAAAATTCATTTTCAGTACCCCAAGCTTCGACGGTTTAATATTACATTTTGTGACTTTTCCTTAAAAATCAAGATTGAAATTCGCTTAATGGATTTTAATCGAACAAATCAAAAAAAGTTTAACAAAATCACTTAAATTTGAAAAAATAAGCACGACATCCCAGTTTGGGCCTCTAGAGAAATCCGGAAATTTTAATAGTCTATCACCTGTATGCATTTCATTAATTGTTTATTTGGTATTTAACCAGTTTTTATTAGGTTTGGTCGGCTCTTATCTCAATGCTATTGATTGCGTTTTAATATTAGTTTCACCACTTTTGATTGTGTGAGCGAGAATTCGAAGAAACGTTTGCGGAAGCAACCTAAATTGGACTTAAATAAAGATAGCTGGTGACCCGGATCTCACAGACACCAATGTCAATTAAGTATTTAATTAAAGAAATAATTTCCCTCTAAAACATTATCCGGCATTAAAATTTAATGGATGCTGAAATAGCATATAGCTGACTGTAACCGTCCTTGCTAAATCGCAGTTGAAACAGGCTTCAGTGAGTACAATTGATGCAATCAGTGCATTAATACCCATTTAATACATCGATTGTTAAAACAAATGTTAAGTTACATACAATATACGCGTAACATATCATGATTTCAATTAGTGTCGACCTTCGTTTATATTAAACTACGAAACTGACTGTAGTTGTTAAGTTTCAAGATGATGTGCAAAATTTAAAGACAACCAATTAACGACTCATTGAAGTTGCGGTATAGTCCATGCATGCAACAAAATTAACTGGCCGTTAAGTCCAAGCTTTGATTTAGTGTCTTTTTGCGGATTTTACAGTTGACCTTTATTTCTACACACGAGGACTAAACACCAATTTTGACTTGGTGAATTATCATTTGATTCGGTGTAATATCATTCGATTCGTTGAAATATTATTTGATTCGAATAGAAATGTCATTCGATTCCGTGAAATAGCATTTGTCTCGGTGAAATATAACACTTAATTCATCGAAATATTCTTTGATTTAGCGAATTATCATTTCATTTGATTCAAATCAAATGATACTTTACTGAATAAAACCATAATTTGATTTAATAAAAGTATTATTTGATTTGATTGCTCGAGGATAACGTTGTAGAAATCGTCATTCCGCCAAGTTCATTGTTCTAACATCAGGGTTCCCCCAGACCTGGATAACCTGGAAAAGTCAGGAAACTTGAAAATGACTTCGAAATGGGCCCTGAGCTAACCTTGTATAAAATTATTAAATTTGGATCGCTATGACTGCGTTGAATTTCCCTGACTTTTTCAAAATAAACCATCTTCTGTGACATTTCCGAGTACAAATTTTCCACGTTTTCAGAGTATTAATTTGCAAAATTGTCCACGTTTTCCGAGTACAAATTTTCAAAATTGTCCACGTTTTCCGTGTACAAATTTGCAAAATTATCTAGGTTTACCGACTACAAATTTTCCCCATTTTTAAAGAACAAAAGTGCAAAATTTCCCACTTTTTCCGAGCACAAATTTTCAACATTTTCCGAATCCAAAACTTTCCCATTTTAAAAAAATGTTATGCAATTTTTTTAAATTTTAAAAAAATTCTCTTAATTTTCAAAATTGTCGTTAGTAAATTAAAAAAAAATATTTTCCAGCGTCAATTTCGGAAAATATGTCAATTTTTCACGTTGTTCAGGGAATTTTTTTTAAACGTTTGCACGTTTGTAAAATTTTACCGTAAGATAATGTTCACTTTTGGCAGTCTTGAAGTCACCCATGTAAAATCGACGTCGGAATTGGTCAAAAATGCAAAGTTATCGCCGTTTTAAAACCATTTAGTGCATTATTTTTGAAGAGTATTATGTTAAATATGCTTCACTTTCACGGTGATAATCACGCAGGATTGTCGTCTTAAAAATCATTTCAAACAGTACAATATTAATGCAAAATCCATAAATCCGAGCCCAAAGTAGACTGTTCGTAAATGCAGTTTTTGCACCGCCTTTTTGTGCATAACGTGGACAGCTTTTATAGACGATTAGCGCAGTATTGCACGCAAGCTGTCACCCAGGGGTCGCTTTTCTCGATTTTCCCACGCTTTGAAGCACGACAGGTCTGCCCCCTGTCTCCCATGCGAAAAAGGCCAGCGTTGGTGAGCACTTGTGGGATTTGCTTTCAATCAAAGCGTGATGTCACAGATGCTCTTATTCGGTTATCGGTTAATTATTGAAAATCTGGAAGTATTTTTTTATAAACGCCAACAGATGCCCACTCGTGTGCAGAAACCGCACTTTCTCCTTGATTTATTACGTAAAATGTGAACCCTAGCATTCGAAACGGATTAAGATAAGTTAGGATTTTAAAACAACACTTATCGGGCTGCGTTGCGGTGGTTATTAAATTGCAAAAATATTTGAAATAGGGCCATAAGTCATGAGGACTAGCTACATTTTTTCTTGTGATCATCCCTTTTGCCCTTTTTTTGCATGGGTGACTGATGGGAAATTTTTCAATAACTATGTCAATGAGTCTTTTAATCATAGGTCAAATGTCATTAAAATCTGCCCCTTGCAGAAAAAATTTGGATCAGAAATTTGTGATAAAAGCTTATTTAAAAAAAGGTTAATATCAGCGAAATGATTTCAACTTTTTAAAAATAATGTGCATGCCTTCAATTTTGCGTTCATACTACGCCATCTAGCGCAAGCAACGAATTTAAAAATCGGATGTATATTTTGTTAAAATAATGCAAAAAAACAATTTTAATGCTACTCGTCTTTGAACATTTAAGCAAGTTATAGCATTTTATCCAAAAAACTGCCACAAAGAAGACGTTTTTCAATGATATCATATCCCACCACAACTTCAGAAATGACAAAACTATTTTAAAATCACACTCATTGGATTAATTATGTTGAAATACACGTATAGTGAAACTACTATCATATAGCTAAAGCTATGGCAAGTTAAAATGGGCCGTTTTTAGGGCTCGTTTTTCTGGGCTTAATGCAATCTTAAACCAGAAATTCACAATTTTCGAGTTGGGTCAACCCTTGTGTCTTAAACAAGGTACCCCTTTTCAATAAATTCGACTAAATGTTACAGAATTTTTTTAGGTTATAATGCAACATTTACACAGATTCTTTTGGCTATATAAATAAAAATAAATTTACGAATTTGAAAAATGATTAGTGCATTAGACGTATAAATATTCTCATTACTGTATACAGGAACAATACAAGTGCCTGAAATTTAATTTACGTATCACTGCCGCCAGTGTACCCAATTTGAAAACATTACATGTAATTCCTCAGCACCGCATTGTATATCTGCTTAAGCATTAACTTGCGTAAAATTGTGCATATCACGCAGCAACGAGAGAAGTGATTTTCAGAAATTTCGACGTTATATTATATGCAAACAGTCGAATTTGAAAGTTGAAAGCAATGGCATTAGAGCACCTAGCCCAAAATCATAATGGAAACGTGTCTCCGCAGCAACATTGTAATACACGTCTGAAAATGAAATATGAAAGTGTGAAATGCACATTCGCCTCAAAGGTGTTATTTCTGGAAACAGTATCAACACGCACTGGCGTACAATGTTGTCTTTATTCGAGCCACATATCCGAATAAAGTTTTATATCAACAGGAAAGTCTAAATTTCACTAGTCTTCCCTGGGGTTGTTATTTGATATGGTAACCCTTTCAGAAGCTCGGATAATGTATAACAATCGATACGCGTATAATCTTCCTCAAATATGGATAGCTGAAACGAACTGCCTATATGTTGTCTGGGCCATGGAATAGGAAATAAAATATAGGCCGATAAAAGTCAGTGGATTCTTGCGCAAACATTGTTTCGTGCTGCTGCATATCATTCATTCAAAATAAAGTTGCACCAAACTTTTTTTGTTGCAAACAAAAGGAACTTCTATTGTTGGGCATTGGTACTATTATATACTTAGAGATGTCCTTTCATCAGGAATACAGCAAAACTTTTCTATTTCCATCAAAATACGTTTCTAAGCTATATATGCAATGTTCTAGAAATTGCTGAATTTACAATTTGACAACGACTGGAGGTTTTATTCAATTTCTCGTTTCCTAGACAATATTTTAAAACAAACATTCAACGAAGTTTCAATATTGGATTACACTGTACAATTGTATACGCTTCTTGCGTTTGTTTCTTAATTCGAACGCAAACTTTGAAAAACTATGAAAATATAGATGAACACTTATAGTTGCGAATGAAAACGAATTAAGGATAGTGGTTGATGGCACACGGTCTGTGTTTTGGAATTAATATGTGGGTCAATCAATTGTTGCATTAATTTAATGTATGCTAATAGCAGAGCAGGCGACTGCATTACCGCTAAAAGCATACAGTAACTATATATAGCGGATTGAAAGCAGATAAATGCAGCGTGTATTTCTGTATTTCCTATAGGCCAAGAACTTCAATGTGTTTATAAAGAAATTGAATTTTCAATCGTGAAAATTTGCTAATGTACTAATGCAAATAAGAATGCCTCCATATAATGCGGCATTATTTCGATCATTTCAAAGGAGTTTTGAAATTTTTTTAGTTAAAAAATCTATAGACTGTACTGTAGAAGACCGAAATCATTCAAATGACGACATGAAAGCATCCGAACTTCGTCTTGAGTAAACGACCTCATGGTCTCAGAACCAGCTGCTCAGAACATACAAATTTCTATAATGGAAAATATCATTTCCACACAGAATTGACATGTTTACGTATTTCACAGGGCGACACATAAAGTTCCATACAATCGTGTTCATCGAATATCTTGCTTCTCATTTTCGATTTTCATTTTTGGCTATTATTTTATCCAAATCTAATTATTTAACATATTTGATGCCATGCAAAACCTGCAGCCTTTACCAAGGGGCCGTTCAAAAAGGGCGTCCTCAAAATGTTGCAAACAAATTTGCAACATTTTCCACCTTTTCCACAAGTAGAAATCTTCAACATTTCAAATGTTTTCGAGTAAAGGATTGGTAAAATTTTCCACAGTTTCCGAGGAGAAATTTTCAAGATTTTCAACCCTTTCAGAGTACAAATTTGCAAAACTTTCCAAATTTTCCGAATAAATTACTTTTTTAAAAGTTTAGGACGTCCGAATGGGGGAAATTAAGAGTAATTTTGGGCAAATTTTGAGGACGTCCTTTTTGAATGGCTTACAAGAATACTTTAAAGTGTCTATTCCCCATATCTCCCAACCCATAACTTTGTAATCACATTGAATTAGTTGGTGTATATGCACTTGTCTGATAACATTTCTGGCATCTTGCAGCGCCATCTGGGGAAATATGCTTCGAAAGTGACGGGAAAACCTACATATATATCTTAGAAACATTTATAAAATTGTTGGCTTAACAACTTTGTTTGAAAATATTTTTTAAAAATTTGTGTTTGCAGGACGGTCGAAGACTGCCAGGCTTGGGAAGCATGCATGGCGTCCCCATGATCGCCTCTAGTCCAGTCCGGCACGAAAGTCCCCTGCACGTGAATCCGGTTGAAGTCCAGAGTTATCAACCGCCTTGGAAAGCCCTAAGTGAATTTGCCATGCAGAGTGACCTGGATAGGTTAGACCCATCAGCCCCTCCTTTTCAACAGCTGGTAAGTCAGGTAAGACTCAGTCTGCCATCACTCTAACCCATTGTTGAGCAGCTTCATATTCAACACCATACTTTGAGATGATTAAGTGAAACTCTGCCATTTTTAAAAAAAGAAATGGGATAAAACAACGTTAGAATTTTATGGATTGTTCTCACTGACTAGAACGATTCTTAAGCTAGATATATACTCTGACGAAGAAAAATGACAAAGCTGCTGAAAGCAGTTGCATTTTGAGTCAGTGTTCAATCTTGTCACCTGAATAAAAATAGAAATGGCAAATTTTCATTCTTTGATTTTCACTCCCATGATTAGTGTACATATATTTTGATTGGTTGCTATAATTCACCTTTTGTTAAACTTAAGGCAAGTTGCACTCATTTTAAAACTCGATGAACTTAATTATCTAAAGGAAGAGCTGATCATTGATGAGCAAATTGGACCAAAGATAATCAAGCCACATCGAACTTTTTTTGGTATACCGATAACCAACGTTCTATTTCATGCCTAAAATAGCTATTTTACTATGGTTTCTTTGTTGGTCAAATATATTTCTAAAATATACCGAATACAATTACATAACTAGCGAAAGGAATACAATATTCGTACAATATTTAAGGTTCTCGCGAATACACGTATACTGTATAGGTTTTTTTAGTTTTTGGGACATTCAAGATAATTTGTTTGAATTAGTAAAGCTGAACAAGTTTAAATGTTCATTATCCAAAATCGACAATTTTTTTATCTTGATGATCCAATAGAGTATGGTACAACCTACTTGCATTTAAATGAATTCGCTAAATTAATGTCAACATATAATGATAAACTTGACTGTATATGCTATATTATCTGAGTTATGAAAATTATGAATTTGGCATAAAGTGTTTTTAATGGCTAAAGTAATGAACAGAGTTCCCACATTTCTGGGAAACCTGGGATTGTCAGGGGATTTTAGGAAGTTGTGTGAAAAGTCAGGGGATTTTTTACC
>JAQGBX010004685.1:0-14879 GCA_034698745.1 Megaphyllum sjaelandicum | reverse complement strand
AGAAGACCATTGTCTACAAATTGAGCATGGTCTTCTAATCGAAACTTCTTTTTTTTTTTTTTTTTTCAAAACAAGCGATTTTCGTTTAGAAGACCATGGTATTCTACTCGGATCTTTACGGTATACTGTCAGATGTTGCCTATCGGCTGCTGCAGTTGAAATTTAATTTTATAAATACGCAGAAAATCCATTTCAGTACTACATGTATCCTCAAATGATTGTATGAAGCTGTTTAAACTTATTTGTTTTTAAGGCGTTTGTGTTATGTAGACATGCAGAGCGTTGATCGAATTTCCCTAGGAGATGACTGAATTAACAGGTATAAACCGCAATAGATTTTCATATAATAGCGAATTAACTTTGAAATGATAAGCTGCTAACCCCTAACGTGCATTACAAACAGTCAAAAAGATGGGAAAAGTAATTGTTATATGATGCTTATGGGACTGGGGAAATGTCATTGCTAAACATTATCTCAATTTTCTTATCTAATCATGTTGTTAATTATAAGTTCTCTGATTAGTTGAATTATCTTGCCACAAATATTGCAGTGTATTTGTTGATATAAATTAATAATTAAACCGTTTGGAAGCCAATACTTTAGTCAGTCTGAGCGATATTCAAAGAGAATGTAATTGTTCGACTAAGCTACTACAAGTAACATTAACAGTTATAACCATCTATCTTAAGATACGTTAATACTGTTCAATAACCAAGTCTGGTCGAAACTAGAAATGAAAACAGTAACCAGAGACAATTTTATGGAACAGGGCTCCATTTACGATGAAGTATATTTGGCTATAAAACCATTGTTACGATTGATGCAGCTCAATGGCATGTTTCCTATCCCAATTAACACAATCCATGTCGAAAATGCTCATAGTGAGATTGATAATTTAAAATTCCGTTGGATGTCCAAATTATTAGTGTTAGTTGCACCACCATTTTTCGCAATTTTCTTTTGTATGTTTTTCATGTTTACGGATTACATGAGTCTAATACCCGATACAATGGAAAGGATTATAATGACAACTCTGTTATTTACAATTTGTCCAGCCGCCCTTGTCAATTTTTTTGCAATGGTTGCACAAGGGCCTCGATGGCGAGAATGTTTCAAAATATATCAAAAGTTAGATCGGTTATTATGCATAACTAAGGACGAAGCTTTGCATTATTTTGTTAAGGTAGTTTCAATTGGATTTGTTATCAGTTTCCTGGCATTATTAGTAATTTCAGCATATACAACTATTGTCAAGTATTTTGTAATGTTTGAAAGTGATTATACTAGATATGGCATGATAATTGGATTTTATTGCTTTAGCTTATTCGTTAATGGATGCCTGATGCTGCCAGAAATTCTCTGCACTTGTTTTTCTATTGCAATTATTTCAAGAATTTCATGTCTTAAAAAAAAAATTGAAGAAATTTACAGGTCATTATCTAACTGCAATGTAAAAGTAGACATTAGCGAGGACTTGGAAAAGTCCAGAATGTCCCACCAGTGTTTAATGGACGTTATTAAAATTACAAATTCTATCATGGATCCAATCATGCTTTCGTGCATCTTATCTAATTCAGTTGTTCTGTCCACCGGCGTATTTATTATGCTATTCGAAACTAATAATAATGGTGGTCTACAGTATATGAAACGCGCTTATGTAATTTTCTGCATTTTTCGGTTGATAAACATCTGTTTATTTGCGGAAAGCATCAAAGACAAGGTATGGTGTTATCGTTTAATGCAAATTTCTTACTTTAAGAGCACAATCACGTATAGTCATGAAACGGTGGCGTAGGTATAGGTTTTCCATGGGGGATTTAAAATGTCGAATCGATCGAGGTACCAATTTTAGATCAGTGGCCCTCCAAACCTGCGGCAGTATCGGCCCTGAGGTTCCTAATTCCCCCAGGCAAGATTAATTTTAATAAATGCAAAATTAGCATAATTTTTTTCAAAATTTTTAAATTTGTATTCACAAATCATTGTGAATTTTAAAAATTTGTACTAACAAAAAGGTTGAGAATTTGGCTAATTTGAGCTCGAAAACTGTTAGAAATTTTGCAAATTTGTACTCGGAAACTGTTAAAAATTTTCCTAAATTATTCTCGTGAAAAGGTGAAAAAAAACATAGCAAATTTGTTCTCCGAAATTGAAACAATTTCGAATTTGTCTTTGATAAAACCTGGACAGTTTTGAAAATTTGTACTCGGAAAAACGTAGAAAATTTTAAAAACTTGTCCCCGCGAAAACGTGGCAAATTTTTAAAATTTGCACAGAAAAACGTGAAAATTGTGCAAATTGGTACACGGAAAAACGTGGCAAGTTTGTCCTCTAAAATTGAAATGATTGCAAATTTGTCCTTGATAAATCATGGAAAACTTTGAAAATTTGTACTAGGAAAACTTGGGAAATTTTCACTCGGGAAAACGTGAAAAATTGTGAAAATTTGTCCTCGGAAAAACGTGGAAAATTGTAAAAATTTGTCCTCGGAAAAATGTGGAAAATTGTGAAAATTTGTCCATGTGAACATTTGGCCAATCTGTTTTTGGGAAAAGGTGGAAAATTTGTTCTCGGAAATTGTTAAAAATATGGCTAATTTTTGTTTGGGGAAACGGAGAGTATTTATGCAAATTTGTGCCAAAAACTTGAAAATGAATATTGCCAATTTGTTCAGATGGAAAATTTTGCTAGTTTTTTCTAGAAGTTTGCAAACTTTTACTTTGGAAAATCTTGTAAATTTGGTAAATTTTGCTCAGAAATTGTTGAAAATATTGCGAATTTTTCCTCAGGAAAGCGTGGAGAATGTTGCAGATTTTTACTCGATCTTTTCCAAAACTGGAAAACTTTGCACATTTGTCCTCCGAAAGTTTTAGAAATATTGCGAATTTTTTCAAGGGAAAACGTAGAAAATGTTGTAAATTTTGTCCAGAAACTTAAAAATATAGAGTTTTTCCAAGAAAACGTGGACAATTTTGCAAATTTTTCCTCGGGAAAACGTGGAGAATTTCGCAAATTTTTATTCGGGACAACCAGAAAAAATTTTAAAATTTTTTCTCAGAAACATACTTTGGAAAATTTTGCAAATTTTACATCGAAAACAATTGTAGAATCGAATGAATATTGCGAATTTGTCCATAAGAAAATGTAGAGAATTTTGCAAATTTTTACTCATGGGAAAACAGGAAAATACGTGAAACAAACTTTTTTTAGTAATAGTAATAGAACATAAACATCTTACCTTTTTCTTTCGAAATGAAGCCAAAAAGAAATTAACACTGCAACAGAATATGCACTGCTAGAATGTAATGCTTGAAGCCTTGAACCAGGCAAGACACTGGACTATTGGTTAGGAAATTGTGGCCATTCTAGTCAGTGCAGTGTTATTTTCTTCTTGTCTTTTTGGATAATGCCACATTTTTGGTATGACAAAAACCAGTACTCTAAAGGTGCCGACATGGTTTTGATGGCCCTTTTTGATTCGCCACCTTTCAGACAAAAATAGCACCTCGTTTTACTTTTTTTTTTACAAAATTCACCAAAAGTGAAAATTTTGATATTTTTCAGCTAGTAATAACAAAAAATTCATTTCTATCTAGTGTAATTTTTTTTTAAATAGGGGGGGGGAGTTCGAACACCCCAAACCCCTTCCTTACCTACGCCCCTGTCATGAAACAGGGCGTTGTTAAAAGTATTTATCTCTAGAAAATCCTCTAAATGTCAACAGCTTTAAGTAAAATCTGCTATTCACAGATGAATTTGAAGTGACGTATAACATAACATGTCACGTTCTCGTTTTGTAATAATCTGAAATATTTACTTGTAAACATAGTTAAACAATTAAAAAAAGAATGTTCAGAGCGTCACAATGTAATGTTTACTTGAACGACATTTAATTTTTATTTACGGGCTTCTCGTCTACAGTATAAACCAAAACTGTTTTAAATAACGTATTTCGATGCTAATTAGAAGCTTTAATCGAGCAAGTTTGATGTGTGGTATATAGCATTCTCGCCTTGGCTAGCGCATTCGTTATACGCTGGTTAATCAACTGCTGTCGACTGGCACAGTTTATTAGTTTTATCAAAAGTCAACTAAGTGAAGCCCGCAAATTCAATGTTGCTGCTTAATTTCAATATGCTTTAAGAAATCCTCACATGTTACTTCTCATTTAACTGTAAAATTAGATTCCAGCTGTTTTCATAGACACAGTATTAGAGAAGCCCAGACATACTGTTTGCCTCATCCTGTATGGTGGTTTAACAAAGCTTTTTTTTAGAAATAATATGAACCATGCTCTTAAGAAATAAATTTTGCATAAATTGTATTGAAGTTTCGGTGATATTTCTACTCAATTTAGATGAAGAAATTGAAAAGGGTTATCTTTCTAATTCCGGCTGTTCGATCAAGAATGACAGAAAGAAGTGCTGATGAGGTTAATATTAAAAAAAATAAAAGCGTTATTCATTTCGAAAAACCCTCACTCATGCAAAATGTTTATTTCTTTTCAGTTGATTCTATTCTTCAAATATATCAAGAAGTCAACCGTTTTAATCACAGCATGCAAGTTTTTTTCTATTGATAAAGAAATTCTTAATAAGGTAATAATCAAACCTAATATTTTCTTATAATAACATTGGTTAGATGAAGAAATCATTTCAACATTAAATTATTATATTTCAGGTTGCTGGTGCTATTGTAACCTATACCATCACGATTTTGGAATTTTATGATAAAATGAGAAATGATGAGCAGCAGCTTAATTGCGTCGATCATAAAAATGAATAGTTATTGCAGTTGATATTGTTACGTTGAATGGACCTATACAAATTATTGAAATTGGGGTTTTATATGAAATCCTTTTATTCAAATCACAAGCGCCTAATTCTTAAATACAATAAAATACATGTATTGTACGGTGTACGTCATTGTGAACGAAAGCATGAATATTGCACGAGTGCAATAGATACATGTAGATTACATATAAACTTCGTCTATTGACAGCATAAGCTCTTTCTGAATGACAAAATGCTCGTATGCGTTTACTTCATTTAAAATTTCAGGAAATGCATTACCACCAAAAATTATCAAATTAACAAGAACTATTATATCAAAAAGTCATAACAGAAAACAAGGCAGATATCACACATAAAGCTGTTATTTGCCCTTTTATAAATATTTTAAACTACTGGAAGTGAACTACATGAATGTAATACAAATATTATCTGGGATGAAAACGATACAACGTTGAAATTTATTTAAACGTGTAATTTCATATTGTTTTCCTCCCACTACATTGAATGATGAACATAATTTGTATTGATGCATTTATGATAGTATTGCATGAACATATGAATCTAACGATGAAACAAAGTTTAAAGTAAGAATCGTTGAGGTCCCGGCCTGTAGGAAAGAAAATTATCTGACGAATTTTATATATCTATGTGTAAGTAATATTCGAAATGCATTAGCTAAGTTTAGTTTGTACAATAAATTAATGAAGTAAAGCTATATGTACTTTACAGTATGTTTCAATATTATGTTGTACCTGGATCTCAAGTAAAAACTGCCTTAGTATTGTACCAAACGACTGTCTTTGCCTTATCATGCATATAACTACAGATTTTATTGGAAGTAGTAAACAGTATTTTGTTAGTAGTAAATGATATTCAGATTTTAATATCTTATCTTAAAGCACTAAATATACCTAACAATTATAACATATATTAATTTTAAGTTTCATTTCAAACATCAGTGTATTGTTTACAAGTGTATACAGTTCTTACTTTATATTAATGCATTTGATATTATACTAAAAATAATAATAAATAATACGTTACATTATTAATGCTTGCACATTTAGTCTATATATGAATGTTAATCTCTATATGTAAATATATATCGCTATACAAACGAAGAAGTACGAAATAAAGGAATACGTGCAATCAATTGCGACCGTTCCTTTAATTAATCAATATCTATTGTGTAAATGCATCATTAAATCTATATTTTTATTATGATTTCCCTAATTTTATTGTACATGTTTTTCTTTAAATTTCCAAATTAAGTGTATATCAGATAGGCCAATTTTACATACCGTATACAAATGTTAAAACTAGTTTTAACACTGGCTGTATACGATAAACCATAATTCCTTAGTTTGTATAGATTTCTTTGTTTCATAATTAATTCTGTAGCGACGTTGGAGAAACCTACAGTACTTAAATGTACGGGCTTATAAACCACTGTGTGATTATAGCCTGCCTTGCACGGATGCTATGCAAGAATCCACACTTCAGTGAAACTAAAAAAATATTTTTTTTGTAATGGGAGCGATAATCAATGTGAAAAACACTGCCATTATTCTAATTATGCAACGCTGAGCAACGTTCTAATTCGAAGTTTTGCTCTATCTCCTACGGTTTAGAAATTAAACTCGCATTTGCCATGAAAATGACGTGCTGCGTAAGTTTTGACAAGGTTTTTGGAATCCTCGCATCACGTTTTATTCGTTTATTGTCGGCACATTTTACCTTACACCAGTGGTTTCAAAGACATTTGGAAGGCCCAGACATCTGGTTCACCCTATATATACAGTTTATTAAAACTATAACTCATTTGAAAATAAACTCTTGCTTTACAGTGTAATTCATGCGAAGTATACTCTATTAAGTATATATATATGCGCTTGAAAAAACAACAACAGGAATAGAAAAAAATACAAAATTTCATCGTGGCAATTAGGACATATCGTATGTGAACATAAACCATATATATTGCATGCCATTAATCAAAACTCGATATTATTTGATGAAATAATGAGAATGGTGCCAAAGAAAATATAACCAAATTTCCTTCTATTATCATTTCGTAATTATCAATATACATTAAATTGCTTTTGCAACTATTAAAATTTCCTTCTCATACAAAAAAATAACAAACGTCTTTTGACTTTGTGGGAGATCGTCATCAAATTAACCTAATTATATGAATGGCTAGAATGCTAGAATGCATGCATATAATCATATCTTTTTGAATTATCGAAATATCATAAGTAATTAAAAAATTAATGTAATTTACGAAATATCCTAAAATCTGATTAAAAACCTGTTGAGAGGTTTAAAAACCACTCAGTTATTACTGTTTTAATTCAGTATAGTTTATGTAAGTTATACTTGGTTAGAAAACTTTTTAAGTTGAATTATATATGCCAAAAACTTAAATCAGCTTCTCTTACTCAATTTGCACGAACACCCACATCTGTACCTTTCAAATTGGCATCAATATTGGTGAACAAAATGATAGAGTCGGCTAAGTCGGATATAATTCAGTATTAGTAAAAGAAAGGCAGTGACTGAACAGCATCAGTATAAATCGTGCAGTGGATGGGTCCCGGACAAAAGGTCGACTTTTCTATTAAAACACCTGAAAAATGACATGTTTTTTAGCCAATGTAATAATATAGTCACAATGCACAATTAATACTTCTACGTGGTTAGTTCAGGCATATTCAAACGTTTATAAATTTCTCCAGTACAAATCTGCAAAATGTTTAAGTGTCTGAGGACAAATTTGCAAAATTTTCAACGTTTTCTGAGGAGAAATGTGCAATATTTTCCTCGTTTTCCGAGGAGAAATCTGCAACATTTTCCAAGTCTTCCTAATACAAATTTGAAACATTTTCCAAGTCTTCCTAATACAAATTTGAAACATTTGTCAACTCTTGCTAATATAAATTTCCAAGACTTCCAACCTTTTCCAAGCGGAAATTTCAAAAATTTTAAAATGAAACGACCGGATTAAAACACATTTTTCAACATTGGAAAAAAAATGCGTTCCGACTGTTTAGACCGAATAAAATGGCTGGCCGAATTAAGCATGACCGAATTTACAGGCTTTCATAGCATAGATGTACATGTGTCCGACGTTTGTTGCACCCTAGAATTTATCAATCTATATATATAAAATAAAAAACGACGCCATGTTTGGCTGGGTATCTGGGTGGCATTGAGTGTGGCAACCATATGATTGCAGCCACTCATGGCACACCCCCCCTAGGAGCGTGAACGCCGTGGGGAATTCCAAGGCCATAAATCTTTTTGGTTTGGCCAGGGCCACAAAACTGTCAAACCAGTTACTCCCCCCCCCCATCCGGCATGTATCCAGATCATATAGCTCCATCATTTGGAGACAAGAACAACTAAATCTAACTACTGATCGCATAAAAGCGGTTGGAAAATCAAACAGCAATTTTTACTTGGGAAAGGCCGGGTTTTTCCGCTAGTGTCATATAAAAAAACCCAGAAAATTCCAAAAAAGGTCGTCAAAATAACCTTAAATGTCAATTGAATTAAAGATATCTTCGAAATTGTTTGGTGTTTGCAAATTAATGAAGGTTTTTTTTGTTCGGAAATAACACTTTGTTTGCGATAATAACTCGACGAGCAATGTATACCAATTATAATTAAATATGAATACGTGAATTTTCAAAAAAATCGATAAACAAAACAAAAAAACAATTATACTTGCATGTATGGATATACACGTAAATGTATATATATAGGGTTAGACGGCGGCGGGCCATTCACAATACAAATCAAAATGGCTGTCTCGGACAATATCAGAGAGAAAGAACTTAATTATAACCAAGTGTATTTGGAGCTTAGGCCACTGACAAATATTATGCGGTTTCAAGGACTTTTTCCGGTTTCTAAAAATTTGATATTTCTCTGGAAATCCAAATTTCTGTTTCCTTCCTTTCTTACATTTTGCGGAATAACTTGTTATTTACCGGCTACACTGGACTTCTGTATGAATTTACCAGATCCATTGGAAAGAGCTGTCATTATTGGCCTGGCAATAGTAGCGTACAGTACATCATTAGGAAATCTACTAACGATGGTAGCCCAAGGACCGAAATGGCAAAATTATTTCCAACAATGGCAAAACTTACACCAAGTTTTAGGAAAAACGCCAGATAAAGCAACCCAAAGAAATGTCAAAGTTATTTCCGCGATTTATTTATGCTCAATGGCAGCTCTATTAGGAACATTGTCTTTTAATGTTTTTAGTCAAACTAAAGATGATAAGAATGGCTATAGTCTTACGGTTTCAATGTACTGTACAACATTATTTATATATGGATGTCAGATGTTGCCCGAAATATTGTTCCATAGCATTTGCATTGCAATAATTGTACGAATATCCTTTATTCTAAGGAAAACTAACATTGCGTTTTTCACAAATACGCCCAACGAAGAAAATGAAATTTTTCGAAATTTGGAAAAGTCTAGGAATACTTATGAATGCATAATGGATATCATTCGTTCAACAAATGAAATTTTCGGCACAATTTTTCTCACATGTGTTTTTTTCAATTCAGTGATGTTATCTACATTTACATACACGCTTCTTTTTCAATCCGTGGGTCACGACGATTTATTTTTATTTTTTAAACTTGCAAACTCAGCTTTCTGCATCATTCGTTTATCGGCAGTGTGCTTAATGGCTAATCACATCACAAGTCAGGTAAAGTATATAGAGTATTTGCCCCAGTGAATAATTTAATTATTCCAATCTATTCCAATCAATTTTTCACTAAACACGTTCATAGATAAAGTGTAATTGCAACTTTGAGATTACTAATTATTTTTGCATGTTCGCGTTATTCAATGTTTTATACTTTTATGTTTCGTACTCTCCATATAAATTTAGATGCGAAGTTTTAAAAGAAAGATTTATCTAATTCCCGCTGTTCAATTAAAGCTTTCCCAAGAAAGTGTTGATGAGGTTTGTTGATTTATGTTTTGAGCGTGTATAAATATTTATATTATTTTCCAAAGAAAAATAATAAATGTTTTCTATGTAGTTAACCCTATTACAGATTGAGTTGACGAAATCGTCTGCTACACTTTCAGCCTGTGGTTTCTTCAATATCGATAAAGAACTTCTCAACAAGGTATTTTCATGCATTTTTAAACTATAATAAACATGTATTTCGTATAGTTTACACGTACATTATGTTCAAAAGATAAATTTCCGTTTACCATTATAACATATAAAAAGTATACGAATTCTATTTAGGTTGCAGGTGCCATACTCACGTACACCTTAACGCTTTTAGAATTTTCTGATAAACAATTTGAAGATCATCACTCCAGTTGTGCTGAGATTTAATAAACGTATTTGTAGCAGTACTAAAATTAATATATTCAATACATTCTTGTTTAATATACAGTACTATTGATGTATTACTTCACGACGGCCTCTAATATTTTTTTGACGCCATTGTACTTTGTCATTAGTTGATATTGCACATTGTTCTATTATTTATATACTGTACATTGTGCTGTATATGTATAGTTATTTATCTCCCTATACTATAAATGTTTACACAAAAATTAGTAAATGCAAAAGTATGCAATAAATTAAATAATACTTGATTTTTGCACATTAAAGTGTTGTTTGCACATGTCCATGAATTATAATAAATATATCAATTACACATGTATAAGTATACATTAGATATTAAATGTATGGCTTAGATAGAAAACTGATTTATTTAAATTTTTTCTTTCTAATTGTAATATGTATGCTTAATACCAGCACGTTAATGTGCAATTCCGTACGAAGAATCAATTCGTATAATTGTCTACTAAATATTGTACAAGTACATGCAAACCTACATGTAGGCCTACAACATTAGTTACAGTTTAGCTAATAAACTAATCTCTCGAATAAACATCCTGAAGTGTTTTGATTTGTCCGTACAACTACAAGATGAGGCAATGGGGCATAGTTTGTTTTCGGATCAAACAACAAACAAAAAACTATAAAGTATATAGTTTATGGACTGAATGTGATGATGAGATGGAATCGAATTGTAATATTTGGGTTTATTCGGTTTCTGCAGCCGTCAGCACGGTCAGCAGAAGATAGCAAGATACATATAGGTATATTCATTTTTTTAACAAATGCTACTCTCCTGATTTAATAAATTGATAAACTTGGATTTTAAATTCTGTGTTTATGGCTTGTGACTTGTAGAAGTTCATTATTATTAAGTATGGCCAGACCGGTTTTGGCACCATTAAGTCCGTCAAATAGTGAACCTGGCCAATATATATATTTATATTTATATATATATATACATTATCAAAACTAACTTATACTTAAATAAACCCTTATCTTAATTCAAGTGAACGTTGTGAAGTATGCTCTAGTAAGTAGACTACAATATAAAACAGTCTTGAGGAAAAAAAAGGAAAAGAAAAAAATAATTTTAACACGTTGAAATTATTTAGACTTTTTACTCCTTAATTTGCTACGACAAATAGGGCATTGGTAAATATAATTCATATAATAATGAATGCCATTAATCAAAATGCGACATTATTTGATCAAATAATATCAATTGTGTCAAAGATAATAAACTTAATTTTCCCCAATTATCATATCGTTCTAATCAAAACCAATTGCTGCAGCAACTACCTAAATTTTGTGGTCCAATGAAAAAACAAGCGCCTTTTCTCCTATACAATAGGATAATATTACAAAACTACTTAGTTTCAAAAGCCAGAGTAAACTTTGTAACAGGACTCGATTAATATAAAGCTCTTTATCTAATGAAACTTATGATGTGAATAATTGATCTAATGGCTCTAAAGCTAATATTATGCCAACAATCATTTCCTTCTGAAATATCGAAATATAACAACGAATCCAAAAATAAATATAAAAAACTAGTTTTACGATGTCCTGACACTTTCAAATTAGACATTTCGCACTATCTTCAATGGTTAGAATTATAGAATCGCACGAACCAAGAACGTGATATGTAATACGTGCGAATTTACCTAAATTACCACGCACTATAGAATAAATCATTGGCTAACTGTGAGTTTATTAACATGCTTGTGAATATTTGTATACAAGTTGGATGTTTATTCCAAAATGTGAACTTTTATAATTGAAATTAGTGGGTTATAGCATGCATCTATTCAACCTAATATCACTTCGTCGTCATTCCTTAACCAAAGTAAATTAAAAACCAAAGAATATGAGGATAAATTTTATAATTTCAATAGGTTGGCATGGGTTGATAGTTGATACGTTTTAGAGGGCAACCGCTGTACTTAAAGCTGAATAATGCCCATTCATACAACTCACGTATACATTAAGGCAGTATTCAGTCAAACCATAATAAATAGCTAGAAATTCATAGAAAAGCACAGGAATATCAATTAAAAATAACGATCATGTTTTCATTTCCATCACTTTGAAGTGATAAACTTATGCAATCATGTACATTACAACCAGTCATAAAGATGGGGAAATTAATTGTGATATATGATATCTAATCATATAATTATTAATCATAAGTTCTCTGATTATTATCATGTCACAAATATTGAAGCGCATTCGTTGATATACATTAATAATGAAACCGCTTGCCAAGCCCATAATTTAGTTAGTCCAAGCGAAGTTCAAAGAAAATGTAGCTGTTCGACAACGATATTAGAAATATCCATAGCAGATTCAGCCTTCTGCGTTAAGATAAGTTTATAATATTCTCCAAGACTCCAACAACGTCTAGTCAAAAGCAGTAATGAAAACAACCAGAGATTTAATGGAACAGGGCTCTATTCACGATGAAGTATATCTGGCTTTTAAAACCATTGTTACGATTAATGCAGCTCAATGGCATGTTTTCTATCCTAATTAACACGATCCATGGCGAAAATGTCCATATAGTGAGATTGATCAGTTGAAATTTCGTTGAATGTTATAAATTAATGATGTCAATTGCACCACCATTTTTCTCAATTTTTTCTTGTACAATTTTTGGGTTAATGGACTACATGTTTCTAATACCCGATATGATGGAAAAGATTATAATGATAACTCTGACATTTACAATTTGTTCAGCCGCCCTTGTCAATTTTATTGCAATGGTTGCTCAAGGTCCTCGATTTAGAGTATGTTTCACAGGATATCAAAAGTTGGATCGGTTATTACGCATAACTATTAGTAATTTCCTTCTATACATATATTGTTAAATATTCTTCCATCTCTGAAAATGATTATACTGGATATGGCTTGATAATCGAATTTTTTTGCTTTAGTATATTCATTAACGGATGGCTGATGTTGCCAGAAATTCTCTGCACTTGTTTTTCTGATGCTACCATTAGAAGAATTTCATGTCTTAAAAAATAGCTGAAGGAAGTTACAATGCATTATCTAACAGCAATGCAGAATTAGATATTAGCGAGGACTTGGAAAAGTCAAGAATGTCACACCAGTGTTTAATGGACGTTATTAATAATCCAATCATGCTTGCATGCATCCTATCTAATTCAGTTACTATGTCCACCAGCGTATTTTTGATGCTATTCAAAACTAATAATAATGGTGGAATACAGTGTATGAAACGCGCTTATTTGCTTTTCTGCATACTTCGGTTGATGAACATCTGTTAGTTTGAGGAACACATTAAATACCAGGTATGCTATTATCGTCTAATATTGATTTATTAACTTTAGAAAAAATCATGTACCAAAAACTAGGGCTACATTTTCTTATAGCTTTTTTAAGCCAAGGAACTTTCACATTTTTTAACCAAGGAACATGTCCAAGGAACATTGATAAGTCAGAATCTAAGCAAATATGTAAATTTCAATGGTTAGTAGAGTTTAATATAAGAAATATAACAATATACTGGTTATTTAACAACCATTTGAGTAATAAACATACACATTGATACCATATATTTTTGAGATCTAAAAATAATTGCCTCTACTAATGGAAATTTGACTCAGAAAATTACGTTTTCTCATAATACACCCCACTCATATCCACCATATGACCACTATCATTCATTTAAGTGATCATACCATTATTAACCATTAAATACTGGTTTCTAACAATACAAAAATTCAAAAATATTTTTGCATTTATGTTTAAATATATTATAAAGGAAATTGTTATAAAAAGTAAACATACCCCTAATTATGTTCAGAAACGTAACGTTATTCCACTGAGACAATGTCACCCCAAATTCATAAAAATGACACGTTTTTCACCTAATCACAGCAAAAGTACATGAAAGATCACACCAATTTGTTTGATTTGCTCTTTATCATTAATATAACACGTGTCTGAATGAAAGATCAGCTTTCCAGCTTCATAGAACAGTGGTATGAAATTCATGTATACAATAATAAATTTCTTGCAAGCATATGTCAACCAAAAACAAATAGTGAACAAAGAACTGAAAAAATGTTAAATTCGGCAAATGAAATTTTGAAGAAAGAATCTGTCAGTACTGCAAACAGTACTACTTTATGCTGTATGTATACTGGAATCAGGCAAAATTTGCACGTTTAAAGGAAAATGGAAGAAATTGTTAAACCATGCAGGCCTACATGTATATGTTTTTTTGGGGACAGTCACCTCACGGTAGACAAACTCACCCCAGTTTATGGTATAGTCATGAAACAGGGCGATGCAGTAAGCATAAACCTCAAGATAATTCGTCTAAATGTTAACAGCTTTAGATAGAATTTGCTCTCACAGATGAATTGGAAGTGACGTTTTCTTTAACTCTGAAATATTTGAATATACAGTTCGGGTAATAAAAAAAATGATATAAAACATAATTTATTACGCTCGTGAACATTAATCGAACTAAAATTTTCGTGCATCTCCAATGGTAAATATTCTAGAGTCGCAGAAACCGAGAACGCGACACAACGTGGTTTACAATATGCTTCAAGGAATCATCACATGAAACTTCTTATTTAATTACAGTAGAACCTCCTAAGTTGACCACATCCATATGTTGACCACCTCCTTATGTTGACCAAATTTTCATACATTG
>JAQGBX010004684.1:0-14879 GCA_034698745.1 Megaphyllum sjaelandicum | reverse complement strand
ATGTTTTGAGAACAGTCGTTATTTTATATGTACCTGTTTTTAGCCTAACAGGCTGACACTGCTTCAGCTTAGTAAGCAGGCATTCTTGCAAGTGAAAATGTAAGGGAATTTCAGAGAATGGATCATGGTTCTCATGGGCCCCTGCACTGTTGGGCCCTGGGGCTTCAGCCTTTTCAGTCTAATGGATAAGACGGCCCTGATTACAGGTTATATACCGGTTCTTTTTTTGTCTTGGTTTGAATTTGATAAATATCCGCAAACACGTTTTTTTCGTGCCAATAACCTTTGGTGGGATAACGATCGAACGTTCTAAAGTTGGTCGTTAGAAGCCTTTGACTCCAGGATTAAAGGCTGCGAAGCATTTGTCATAATCCACTTACCCTCCTATATAGCCTTCATAACCAATTTTCTCAATCACCCAGCCATCATAGCCATCATACGTGAACGGCTGCCTAAAATAAGAAAAAAGTTCCTTGTTGAGACTTCTTTAATTCTCTTTAAGTTTTCTGATGTTTCTGATCCAACCGATGATTAAAAAGTCATCATGCTGGCAATCTTGCAAATTCTGCGAGGTGCGTTCTAATGCGAATGTAAAGTGGTAATCCGTAATCATAATTGAGTTCCACAAACCTCATAAATCTTTCGTTACTATCCGTAAACTAAATTTCACACGCCATTTGCAAATTTCATGAAACCAACGTGTACAACAATGAATTTTCTGTCAGTGAAATATTCATTTTGACACAACCATAGAATTGCATTCAAAGGCAGACAGTTTGATAGTATCGACTGCTGTCGGATGCATTCTAAAATCTTCCAACGCATTTATTTTGCCACTTCCATAAACTGCACACAAGCGCAGTTTATGGATTTAAAGCCCAATTTAAAGTACAAGATCTGCTAGTTTGAAACGCAATGAAATTAGTTCCTTTTTCAAGCTTGTAATCCGAAGAACAATCAAGATACTTCTGATACGAACGACATCTTCCATACCAAATCTTCCTAATAGATTCGCTGGTATCTCTGCCAAATTGGGACGGGATCAAGGGACACGTAACGATTTGCGTGCAATCCCCGCCGTATACTCTCGATAAATTTGAATTTCAGAACTCTGAATTCCGAGTACTTTTTCAAAAGCGCCATCTATGTCGAGATAAGCAGAACATCCCGCGCGCGAGGAATACGCCCACGCTTTCTGCGGACTTTTAATAGTGTCAAGATTGTTGGCGGCGATGGCACTGATGAAATAAAGGACCATGGCGGAAGTTAATGAAGGGAAACCCGTTTCATTTCCCCACCGACTCCACCCCTTACACAATTCTTCAGGAAACATTAAAACGTGGAAGTTACGCGTCCCAGTTGGTTCATCGAGGTAACAAGACCCATCGCACACCGCCGTTTACCGAAGGGAATTTCCCATCCTTTTGATTCATAAACTTTCACGGGATTAGTGCCGACACCTCCCGTGTCATTGTTTTCGCGAGCCATATCTATTTATTTTTACCTCAATACATTAGACTGTCTCGATCGGTAACATCCTGCGCGCAATGTGTTCCAGAAATGTTCTCAGAACGTTCAATGCGATTTTTCCAAAGGAATTAATGCAACGATAATGGATGTGTTCCTGGCCCCGTGTCTGATGCAATTATTCCAAAGACTGCTCGGGTGTTAAACGCATCGTTGGTTCTTAACTGGTGTTTTTCTTGACTTTCTTAAGAATAACAAGACTGTCTAAACATGACCAGTTCAACGATAAACTGCTCGCGCTTTCTAACGTTTTCCTTATGTAAATTATCCAAACACGCGAATGGAATGACACATTTGTTTTCTTCTCATCCATCAAGCACTTATTTCACCAAAATGTGATACCCGCAAAATAATAAAATAAAATGTTGAGCACTATATAGCACTCTGCATGCCGAGCAATGTACAATCAAAATACGAAAGAATGCATTTTTATTCTTGTCCATGCATGCATGTTGCGGTCGATAAGATCGCGCCCCGCTTCGGAAGTGACACAACTCGAATGTTGCTCGTATTGATGCAGCCTAATCGTATGACGTTAATTAGTAATGATCTATCGTGAAATAAAGTGACGCTATACTTCACGTCATTTAGTGGAAACAACACAGTCCTGTAATGGACTTTATGCAGATTTCGACCGCATTCCATTATCACGTGACAATGGGATGAGCATTATTCGAAAGCAGTTCTTTTGGTTGTTAATTCGATGAAACGACCACCTGATTCAACCCCCCCATACGTAACTCCGCTTATGGTTCGTTGTCGTGTTTACTGAATGAAGGGCTCATCTTAAAAACCTCCGTAAACCAGAATGTGTAAATTTTTGAGTTGTGTCGATTCCGTAGCAAGGGTGTGATATCTTGAAAATGAAATCCTTAAAAAATGCACCCAATGACCGTAACATCTCGCAAGTTTCGCCACTCATAAGGGTAAGAGCACGGTGAAGCTTGTTCCAGACTAAGCGACGCGACGCTTAGTGGTAAGAGACTGGAACAAGCTTCACCGTGCTCTTACCCATACGCATCCATAATGTACAAAACAAGAGCACAAAACCGTCGTTCTGATATATGGATTTCCAAATGTACGTTAATGACTTAATGTCAATATTTTTGTACATAACCTGGAGGAGTGCATGGTCATCAACGGAAATGCACTTACATATGCAAATTATCAGTAATTCGGTATGCTGTTTTTCTGACCGACTTAATAACCAACTGTTCTCTTAATTAATACGGCGAGGGAACCAAAATATTTTTTTTCCGTTTGCAATATAGTTTGTTTTTTTACCATTTACGGCGTTTACGAAGCAAAAAAAAAAGTATTTTTTCTACTCGTTTTTCCGATATTCTTATTGATTTTTTGTTGGTAATACCTTTTTTCATTTATCGAGGAGCTCCGTAAATTTGGGCCGAGTTGCACGCATGACGTGCTGCGCGTACTCGGGGCAGGTAATAATACATGTGTCGACCTATTATTGGTTCTCTCGAGAACTATATTTCATCCGAAATGAAGTGCTTATATTTCTAATTGCTATTAAAAGCATTTTCCTTAAATACGCGCACGCATTAAATTACGCGCTCTCGGTCTTCGCTAATTCCGAATGGATTCACGAAAGGGGGGGAAAAAAATTAATTATTGCCGAAATGCCACGTTTCGCTCGGCTCGGCTCCGTGCAAATTATGGCTTAACTCGGCGAGATGAAGGAATATTTCTTTTTTTTTTCTGCATTAATTCGAGCAAAACAGATTTCATTGAAATTTATTAGCCTAGCTCGTGGGAAAGATGATGTGTAGCGAGCGTACGCAATTGTATCGATATCCCGAAATGGCAATAACCGCTCTCTTAATGGACTCGCTTTGCCTAATTTAAATGCCCGGATGGATTAGCCTATCGTATCGACCTGGATCGTGCCAACTAATTGAACCGTGCGTTCCGAAAATGCGTTCCGTCACGCTCCCTTGCGGGGTGGGACACCAAGTCGCGTTGTTCGAAATTTGGACGCAATTACTTCTGGAAGGTGTGACAATGACTCACTGGTGCATGTGTCACGGTGAGGGGAATGTGCGCCGCAGACCGGTAAGCCGTTTCCTATCTGATGGGGTGATTGTCTCGAGGAAATGGCAGGTTCCGGAACAAAAATGGACGGTAAATGCCAATGAGCGTTAACGCTGTCGAGGGAAGGGTAGAACAAATATCGGGCATTTTTAAGCGAAATCGACTTTTTGATAACTAAAAAGTCGTTGGTTGCGATGGAGAGAAGTCGAATCACGATCAAACATAACCCAAAAGATGGCAGATAACGCCAGAAGCCAAAAGATGCTTATACAGTAGTTAGAAGCTTTGCGAATCGCTTTGCGTCAGTGTTGCACATGTCACGTGACTTCATGTCTTCCAAAGTGCGAATCGCTAAGCTGTTCGAGTTTGTTGCTATGAATTCCGTACTTATTTGCAGAGTCGCAGGGTGCGCCACCAAGCGGCATAAGAATGCAGCATGCTTTTTAAATGAGGGCGCACTTTTAAAAGTGTTCGGCTCAGCACACAAAGAAAGCTTAGCCGAGCCAGGCTGAGCTTACAAAAAGCGCTTTTTAAGACACAGAGTGGCACGCCGATCACTATTGGTCAAAAGAGTATAGCCATCAACATTTGACGTAATAACGTGTCCTGCGCTCATTATGAGATGCCAATGCGCATGTGCACAGTTTTACGCGGAGTGTTTCACCTACATGCAGCACAATGCATGCATTGGACACACTGATACGCTGATATCAGCGTTCATTTTGCGCCCCAAAGCTGGAAACAAGAAGCTGAAAACAAACACGAATGAAGCTGAAAGAAGCACGTTGGATGAAACCAAATAAACAATCAACTTGCATGTAGTGATTGTTTCTTTTTTTACGATCCAGCGATGAAGCGTCGATTAACCGTGTGCAGAAATAGGCCAAAGTTATACTGTAAACACAAGACCAACCAACCAGTCAATCAGAACTATCCGCATGTTGTAATTTTTGCGTTTTTATCTTCCCCCTCACCCCCAACATACCGTCCGTTTTTGAAGAGATTCTAATGTGTAAGTGCTGAAGATAAATTGTTCTTGCTTATAAGTAACAATTTGTATTAGCGATTCAAACTGCGGCGGATGACTGACAACGGTTAAAGGTCATTTCTGCGACGCCCACTTAATTTCATAAGCAAAACAATGTTTTAATTAAATGCTATTTAACGAATATTTAAACAGTTCGAAAATATCTTTGTGCTGACTTGCATGGAGCGATTCTTGACGATTGCTGTTTGCACGCTGTTTGCATCCACGCCCGCAAAAGCTCAAATCGGATTTAAAAGACAAGTGTATCGTCGTGAAACCAATTATTGCAAAGTTTCTTAATGCACTTAACACTTCCAGAATTGGCACCTCAATTGCCGCTGCCTCGGCAAGCGACGAGGCATGCTGTGTCTCATCACTGATGCTTCTGGAATAATGCAAACTCTCGTGGCGAGAAGGATGCTGGCTGGCAACTGATGGACAGTTTTTCCTAGGTTCTCGATCCTCGAGGATAAAGAAAATCTTTTGTTTTTCTAGAAAGCTTTTTGTCCCCCCCCCCTTCCCCCATGGAAATTAAGTGGCCATGCTGAAGTTTAAAACTCGGTGCCGCGCTATTTAAATTTTTTGGAAGCGGCTTGTGAGTTTTCACTACAACTGTGAGTTCTAGAACAAAACGCTCGTACCGTAATATTTGCGAAAAGAATACCGTTGCTATCGATTTCCTTTGTCGCTCAACGTTATTGGCATGGCACGCTGCTTCAACTGGCAGAAATAGAAGGCAAAAAGAGAGTTACGTAATTGCGAGTGCATTGGGAGAGACGTTAGAGGTTTGAGTTGCCAGTTGGAGTTACTCTACTTTTGCACTTCTTTACGAAAAGATGTTCTGAAAGAAATTCAGCAGTGGACGCTAAGTTTCGGCCAAATATGAATGTTTCAATATAGAAGATAAATGATCTTTTTTTAGAATTCATTTTCTTCCATAAAGGGCTTGTGGTCAAATAGTAATTTCTTTAATGGATGTTATAGAGATGTGAACGTTACTTGATTGATGTTCCAAACTTGTGTCATTTCTACCAGAAAAAAGGCTAACGCAACAATCAAGTCCGTAGAAATTGTTTAGCACGATCCGATGGGATACCATCTAGTTTGCGAATGCTTTTGATTGCTTTATCAAAATGTCATAAAAAATTTATTAAAAAAATTACCATTTGCTATAAGACTATCTACAAGACAGTTCTAACATTTTTTTAACATTCGTAATTTCAAGGGAGGCTAATTACTAATTCAAAATATATTTTACCATTTTTAATTTTTAAATTTTCCCGCTTAAAGTATTTTTAGATAAATTAGCGTAAGAATTTTAAGTTGTGTAAAGAGAACTTGCCAGTGGTAGACGAATCATGCTAAAATATTCTGAAATAATGTATCTTGGAACAATAATTGTTCTTTGTGACGACTGAATATTCAAAGATTTGTAACATTGCAAGTATTGACTCGTAGATTAAAGGAGTTTCCCTAATTTGCACATTTTCCTTAATTTACTGAACGTGTCGTTTCCTATACATGTATAACTTCGTATAAGAGACCTTTTTCGATAGTTAACATGGTATCGCATTTTGAAAGTTTGTCATTGGTTCATACTTCATTTGCTCCTTTCAGTTGTACTAGATTATCCCTCTGCTATATAAAGCTTTTTTTGGAAAAAAATTGCACGTGGTCAAGTTTACGACGTCATTTACTCCGGCTGCGTTATTATTCATTAGTCTTGCAAGGATCTTCGTTCATTTAATGTAACCATAATGGAGCGGGTTATAAATTCCAGTTTTCTAAATCGTCTATTTTCCCATTTTCTAGGAAGTACTTGTGCCTGGGCTAAAAATGCTTGCGAGGCAGATTCTGCCTGCCATCTTTTGCTAGAAAACGTTTACTTGTCCTGTGACGAAAATGGAGTCACTTGTAATCAGACTCAGTGCATGACTGCCATCAAACAGTTCTATTCTCTGGGAAATCCCGAGAAAACCTTTGACATCGCATTCTGCAACTGCAGGTAAGTTTTGCTCGACATACCGAAAAATCTGTCCCTTTTTTGGGAATGTTTATTTCATTAAAATTGGCGACAAAAGTTGCGGTGAACGTAATTTCGCCATATTTAATCCTGATGTTCTTTGCAGACCAAACGATGATGGCTGCCTCCTGTCGCAACGGCGCTTGCATCCGCCTTGCGCTTTCAATATTTATTCGCATATTCCAGGTTGTGACGACATTGCCGAAACATGTTTGTCCGTCGATCCCGATTGCAAGTAAGCACAAATACCTGGAGTTTTTTTTCCGGTGTTTCCATTGAGCTCAGCTATTTATTCAAACAGAGGTTTCCTTGAGTTGCATTTCGATCTTATTTACTAAATGGCTCGGTGCTGTGCATTAGCCACTGTCGTTGCTGCACCTTATCTTGTTTACAAATAAATTCATGTCAACTTGGGCCCGAAATCTTCCTCTGATGACGTTGCCACGTGTAAAAATCGTTAAAGGTCATCGAGTTCCACAATTTGGAAAAAGAGGCACAACAAATCAGCCAATGGCAATAAGTGTGCTGGTTCAAAATGCATTTTAAGAGCGGGGTGTGCGCCTCGGACTCGAGAAATGATATTTTTTTTTATGAAAAATGACATCCTCTCAACAATATGCTTGAACAAAGGATGCAAAATTGATTTACCTCGCCTTCGCGTTAGATATAATTACTTTAATTAGGACCTACTGTATATACCTTTCGATTTTGTAATTATTAAAACTTTTGAAAGTAATTAAATTCCGTGAAACTTGGTTTAAAATCGATATACGAGCGTTACTAAATGCCGACTTGCACAAAACAGGCTGCCTCGTTAAGTTTATGTCAATTTTTAAAAAAAAATTAATTATAAAGTACTTCTTTTATGCATTAAAATGGAGTTCATCACGCAATCGACAGGTGTTGCGTCAGGTGGCGTTATTAGCATCAGATGGGAAGCAATATTGACGTTCAAGTTTTATTTCGAGGAATTCTTGATGCTCTTTATCAGAAACTAATATTTAAAAACATGTAGTTATTATGTTAAATACAAGTGTATTTATTGTACTTGGATGTGCACTTGAAACATTGAAGTTATTTGTAAAAAACAAGTAAATTGTATCAGCTTAAGATACTTTCTTATTAAAACATTGATTTCGACCATTTAACTGGTCTTGGGAGAAGAACATTCCAACAGCAATCACTTTATCGAACATCAAGAACTGGAAAGTCAAATCTCATCTTTTAAGGAAGTCATATTTACATCATGTTCTTACGTAAATCTTTCTGGATTATTTCAAAAGCAAGTTGGATTCACAAGTCAGAAAGCTCGACTACAAATAACAATAAACAGTTGTTTATTGTGTTTAATCTGGATTCGCTTTTTTGGACTTTATTTGAAAATATATTTGGGGCTAAAAATGCAGAAACATATACCGGTACTCGTATAATCTTTTTGCTCTAAACAAATCGTTATTCTCGATCGTGATCAAAATAGATTAAACCTTTCTCGATCGTCAAAAATTTCTGGAAGACCCCCTCTTTGTTTGCTCAAATTTGACCATTTAGGCTACAAAACTGTCCAGATTTACTTTTGCTCCTCTTAAGCAAATATTTAATTGTCCAAGCCCTGACCGCGGAACGTTAATGAGCACTCGTTGTTTCGCGGGATTATTCGTGTTGGTGTAATGAGGATTATTTCGCTTTTTTGACGCAGATATCGTCTGGAACGCTTCGTCTACGCATGCGCCGTTGATCGTGAAACGTTTCGCTGCAAGAGTTCCAGTCGCGCCTGCCAGGAGGCGCGCGTCGCCATTTTGGGCACCCCCTTGCGCGCCTCTTGCGGCTGCTCCGGCAACAACATCCTCTCCCTCTACAAGTGCACCGAGTGGCAAAGGACAGTCTGGATGAATCCATGTGTAGGTAAAGGGCCTGTTACTATTCTTATCGCTTTTAACTCTGGAACTGCCCAGGCCAAGAGTGGCCAACTGGCTCGCTGACCAAGGCGTCGTGAGGGTGGAAATATATGTCTGAACTCACGTTCCCTCGTGATCCTCGTCAGAATTTGTATTTGCCACCCTTCACCTTGAACAGCAGGCAGTGCGCGAACGTTGATGTCTTTTGCACCGTTTTTGCTCTTGCCTCGAGGCCCATCTTGGGTACGATTTATATACTCGCAGTCTCGCCTATTTCGGAAGATGAGAATATACAGCATCTTCCTGCAGGGATGTAAGCCGAATGCTCTGCGTCGTTTGCAGACATAATATTTAGCGCGACACGTCTTCAATCATTACAGCGTTGATGTAGTTGCTGAACTCCACGTTGAATTCACGAGGGAAAAACAGAAAGAAAAAAGAAAAAAACGTTATACAAGAAATACGGTCAAGCCAGGGTTGCGTGACACTGGCGTCATACTTGTCAAACGCCGTTTAATTGATTCCCTTTCAACAAAAATCGAGTGAAAAATCAGAAATTGAGTGTTTTCGAATTGATGTTTTACTTTTTCAAATTGCATTCGCCATCTGGCGACGAGATTTGATGAGGTCTTCAATTGTTTTGTCGCCACCTTTTCTGTATTTTTGATTTTAAGTTTGGAACAATTTCACAGCTGTAAACTTTTATCAGATATGCCATCTATCAGATACTTCCAAAGTTGAGTTTTGCGTACTCTCCTATTGTCGTTAATATCGAAGTTCACTCCACTTTCTAATATAACAAAGTTTTCGAAGGTAATGTTAGAGGCAAGATCAAAATGGAACGTGTGAGCTATCGCAATAGTGACAAGAGGAGTGCAAAAACGAAGGAAAAGATAACTTGGAATTGAAATTACATGTTTTTTTTATTAAAATTATCCATCAAGTCGTATAAAAAAATATCATTCTACATAAACCTACCTTGGAAAAAATATCTACATAAAATGGAGGATGTCCTTCTAAGCATGCACTGGGGGAAATTTTTGGATGTGCACTCTAAAAGATTTAAATATATCTGACAGCAGCTGTACAATGTGTAGCAGACGTCATTTCTATGAAATTGGCTCGTACAATGTCACTCAAATTAATTCTTGCGATTGCTATTGCTGCAAACTTGACTTCCTTATCCGAAAAATGAAAGACAGTCAATTGCAATGAGCAATTTGTACCGCAAAGCTGGTACTTCGTCAGAGGCTACGCATTTTAATAGACTGAAGGTAAATTAGAAAATTATGGTAATGAGTTTACAATAAAATTATCATAAGATGGAGGCAATCTCATAACCAATATACTGTGGGAGATTTGGAATAAGCAAACCGTGGGTGCTTTGCATTGCTTTGAAGGTTTCTTAGCTGATATAAAATACAGTGTAAATAAAGGGTACAATCTTCAAACACAAATATTTAAAAAAATATCATGTATACTTTTTTGTAAAGTTACGGCATTAATTTAAATATTATTTTTTTTTCCTTCAAAATTCGAATGATATATGTGCTTTAGTTGTGCAGCTTGTTCCTAATTTACATATTATTGAACGCTCGTATGTGTTTGTTGGTTAGAAAGACATTTTTTATACAAAAAAATGTAAAGGATTATACCAAGATATCTACTTTCGATATTTGAATAAATTTAGTACAAGCGTAGATTTTTTTCAACCACTCCCTCCCACCACCCACTCCTCCTATTTCTCCCCCCTCCCCCCCCCCAAAAAAATTGGTGAAGTAATTCATATATGGTATTCGGTTGGTCGTAGCCTTTTCCCTTCTGGTTCAAGTGCGTCATATTGAATGTTATTTTTAAGGCACATGAAATAAAACTCATTTTTGACAAATTGTTGCTCGGCTTCGGTACTCGTCGATTCTCTATTTACCTAAGCGAATAACCCGATGCACGTCTCGTTGTAACGGCCCTTAGATAACCTTTCATTTGTCTTGTCAAAGCAAAAATTGATTAACAATTAGTTGAGCGCCTTACGCTAAAGGCCCATTCATCACGACCAAAGCGGCACGGACGGACAGACTGCGAACACGCAAACAACGCATTCACCCTTCTGCCAATTCACGTCCATAATTATATTAAGCAATTAATAGTACCTGCGCTTCCAAAATTAACTTTTTTGCGCTCGGATTGAGCATAATTAAGAAGTATGTCTAGGAGAAAATCCTGCGCTCACCAGGGCGGCGCTGCGACCCGTGATGCTAGCTTGGAAAAAATCTATAGGCTACATCCAATCGGTATATAAGTAGGAACCGTCTTTTTCTAAACTAAGGGTGCTTACTTAACAAAACTTTTAATTTAAGAATGATAATTTTTTTACCACCAGCGCCAACCAGCGGGCAAATATTGGAAATGCATTTAAGTTACCAATTGTTTGCCCGCTGATTGGCGCTAGTGGTAAAAAAATTATCATTCTTAATTTAAAAGTTTTGTTGTGTAATCACCCTAACACGTGATTTTTTTTAAAAAAATATTTAGCAATTTCATCAACTTACGAGCAAATAGGTAAGAGCACGTTAGCAATTAAAAGTGTCCTTGACCACTTAATCTCGAAAGAGATTAAGTGTTATGAGGGTAGTGGTATTGCAGACCCTTACCACTAGGCGACACTCTTTCGAAATTAAATGTTCAAGGACACTTTTAATCGCTAACGTGCTCTTACCCAATATTTCTAAAATTATATCGGATGCGTTTTCGAAGAGCAGTCAGTTCGTCTTTGCCATTTTGAAAAGGGGGTTTATTCAATGGTACGCTACTTAAGAAATTGATCAAACACGGATCAAAATAAACACGAGATATTGTGTAAATAAGATTTAGGGGTTTTTCGGTAACAGCAAAGTCGTGATGGAGATTAGCATTTCGTAAAGAGCGAATTTCCGAAAAGCGAATCAATGGGGAGTAATTTGTCGATGGCATATGCACTTGGGAAAAATGAAGTTCCCATCCGCGCTAGCCAATGGTCATTCAATATTGATGAGGTCAACCGCAGATCTCACTCTTGACTTCGTGCCCATTGGACTACGTTGCATCAAAATAGCACTTCACTATAACGCTTTGAACCAACTGCAACTATTCATTTATTCATTTCAAGGAATAAATGCAACCCTTAAGGAAACTAGAAAGGCGCCAACATTCAAAATTGCTCAGTGGTACGTGTTTTTTTTCTCGTTTTAAAAATACCGCCTAAATTTATCGGTAAAATCTTTAAACCCAGATCAAGAACGTCTTCCCTGTAATTTTAGAACATCTCAGATGTTCTCGTAAAGCGAATTGTGCGGATAGAAAGACGAAGCCATAGTTGCGTTGATATGAAGTAGCAACTGCGAGTCTGCGAACAGTCATTACAACGAAGGGAAAGTTGCGCATCGTCCACTTTTGTACGTCGTTCACGAGATTTGCTTTTTTGGGGCTTAATTTGGTTCACTGCAGATGAATAAATGTTCAGCCAAGATTGGAGGAGGGGGGGAGGAAAATAACTGATGAGGTATGTGATTTGTGTTGTGATGATAGGCAACTAGGGTGTACAACGTGATATTTTGTCTCCGCACGGTTGTAATGGACGAGTGCTGGATTCGGATGAAAATGCCTCATTAGTGGAATGGTTAGGTTTTGAGGGTGATGACGTTCAATGGAATCGTGCTTTGAGACTACACGCCGCATGTGTGCTTTTAGAAATGACAGTGGACTGGAAAGAAGGATGCTACCATGCAATTCTGGAATCGCAGCATTCAAATTTTGACTTTGTCATTGATCCATTTGGTTCATCTCTTCAAGACCTCGCCGTATTTGTCTGACTGGCATTCTAGCTATCTAGGCTCGAGTGAATGGTACGTTATTTTCCTAGAAAATACAACAATAAGCAGGAATGTTATCTTCGCAATGTTTTTAAATAGCAAATCCAGACATATTTTCAATACCACTGCTGCATTCGTTCACCAAATTGTTGGTGCAGTCACCAAAGATGTTGGTGCATTTTATGTGGTTGATTTTGGCAGTTGCCGTCCCATATGGAGCATGGAGTTATCGGAGTTTTTATCACGCCAGATCATCAATTATAGTGCAATTGAGCCAGATGAGGGTATTAGGGAATCTTGTTTAGCATTTCTTTGTCGCTTCAAGAAATTAAAACAGGCCAACTCGCTAGTTATTTAATCCAAAGATATGAACCCCAGATATGCACCCGTTGTTTCGTGTGTGCTTTAACGAATTAATTAGGGATTAGGTAAAGCCGACTTTCATTGATCATAAAAAAAGGTAGTTAATGACTGGTAGAATCTTGCAGCGGGTCTTTTAAAGTGAGTTACCGTCTTTCTCTCTAAGGAATATTCTAAACCTTTTCATGTGTTCTAATTGCGAGTAATTAATGGATTAACAAATGTTTCTCGCTAATCCTTACAGTGTTATTACAATGACTTTTTTGGGGTACGACGAATGAAGTAGCGAGTTAATCATGCTCGTTGAATATGAAATTTGTTTTCTAATTGCATTATGCTTGTACAGTCTGGTGTGATAATGGAAAGACGACACGCTATTGCGCATATCCTATCCTCATTTAAGCTTAATTGATTACTGTTTTAGACAATTAATCATAATCAACCCAATGACGATTATAAATAGATCTTTGTCTTTTCGTTCACCTTCTTCCTTCATGCGTAAACAAGTCCTCTGGCACTAATTGCCTAAAATATCAATGTTCGAAGCTTAGAAGGGAAAAGTTGCCCAATGTTTGCCCAAAACTTTACCTGTAATTAAAAAAAAAATAGGTTAGTTTTCGTTTATGGTTATTATTTCTTGTTTTGGATTTAAATTGTTAATGCTTTTATTGTCCAGAAAATGTACTCTATTGTGTTTTTCGAGTCTTCTAATGCCATTTATAATTCTCGAGCTTTTCTGTCGTGCCTAACAGCATATAATAACTGAATCAAACCTTAATTACTAATCCAATAAAGTATTTTATGATCTAAAAGGTATTGTTCCGTGTTGATACATTTTTAATATTTACATTCCGTTTTTATTCGTACTTTAGTGCAAAGATATCTAAACATTTTATTTGTTAATGCTTTTACTATCCAAAAATATGCGCCATCAGGTTTTTCTGGACTACCAAAGCCATTTAGAATTCTTAAGTTCCTTTGTCGTTTTATATCGACTGCATTTATTTATTTATTTAGAGATATTAATAGTAGCATTAGCAAAGGAAAATGTGCTTTAGGCACGACTCGTATAATTTCCAATAAATGTATAATGTCCTATATCCGGTTACTTTTGCTTTGAAAGCTTGAGGCGGGCTACAGTATATCTCCAAACATGGATTTTTTGTTCAACAGATCTTCACAAATTGCCAAAAAGCATTGTAATTCATTTCATGATGTCACAAAAAGTTTTACAAATGACTGGCGTATCTTAAAGTTTGTTACGATGCGTGCATTTGCATTTTTGACAGTATGGCTCGTGAACCAAGTTTGAAGTCAGCTCGTTTATGCCGTGAAACATTTTTTTTTGCTTAAGGTGATTTTGATTTTTTGCTCATTACTGCATATTTTCGTTGGCAGAACTTTCGTAGTTTAAGCACTTAAAACCCTATGGCTGCAAAACAGCGAAGACCGACTTTCTTGAATTTAAATCCAAAAATTATGGGTAAAAAAAAAATACGTACTGAAAACACCGGGCCATTTTGATTTTCCATTTTTTACCTGTTAGCTTCCTGTTATTTGCATAGTTGTTCATTGATTTTAGTACTCGTATGTATGCATCAGATAGATGCAATTTAAGAAATGATTTAATTGGCTCGGGAAATGTCAAACGAAATGTCATATACCTGATTCCCACTGGGCAGAATTCTTTCTGCTGCAGGCGCATGCGCACTTCGCTCTGTTGCATTCTGCTCTCGGTAGGTGGATTTACAGCTCAGTCGAATTTCTGCTAGCTTTTTATCTTCAACTTGGTCCTAGTTTTTTTTGCTTGCGCCCGGTTTCACACATGCGCACTCCAAGATGTCGGCCATTCTGTGGACTAACACTGATAAAGGATAACAAGCGTGCCAGTTGTTTTAAAAATGCATTTCTACATGTTTTTGTTTGGCATCTTACTATATTGATAGCAGCATCCATTTTTACATATGCAGATGATTGAACTATCTTTTGCGCGTCATTAGCTATAGCGCTATATTTTTCTGCTGATGAAATGCTGCCCAGTGGGACTATGCAATGAGCAAGTCTATAGCAGCTTAAGGGGGTCTCCTATGGCACCGAATTCCACCTACCCACCCCCAATTTGGTCGTTCCGAAAATCGACTTACATA
>JAQGBX010004683.1:0-14881 GCA_034698745.1 Megaphyllum sjaelandicum | reverse complement strand
GTTGCCAATGCCAATGTGTTGCCAACCATGCCAACGATAAATATACATTGGGCCAACGAAGTGTGTTACTTGGGTCTTCACCTCCACCTTTAAGGCCTCTTCTATTGACTGATCGATGTTGTTGTCTATGAGCAATACCTTCAATAACTCCATTACTGATTTAACATAGGTGCACTCTGTTAACATATGCTTCCCTTCTGCCTCCAGTGCTCTGCAAATAGGGCATGCTGGGGTAATCCTTTGACAAATTTTAAACAAAAAATTGTGTGTGACTAATGCTGATCTCTAAAGCCTCCAGGATTTCTCCAAGAAACCCAGAGTCAGAATATTAAAATCCTCCGGTATCATGTTCCCAAATGCAGTTTTTCTTAAGCAAAAAACGTGCACCAAATGTAATACTACTGAATTAAATGGAAAATTTCTTCAGCAAAAAATTGCACCAAATGGATCATTTCTTTAGAAAAAGGGGGCACCCAATGAAACATTACTTCTGCAAAAAATGTGTACAAAATAAAACTTTTTCCAAAAATCCGTGCATTAAATGTAACATTTTTGGCCAAAAACCTGCATCATATCGAAGACTGCTTCTCAAAAAACTTGCATGAAATGCACATTTCTTCTCAAAAATGTACCAAATTTAACAATTATGCCCCAAACACGTGCACCAAATGGAAAAATTTTGCCCCGATCTCCCACCACTTCGTGGCATCGTCCGACGTTCTGCTGATACATCCACAGCTTCACATTCATCTGGACATTTATTTCTCCACAAATCAGCCGACCGTCTCTCATCGTTCCGGCCGCAAGATCCACTTTCCCAGTCGATATCATTAGTCACTGGGGGAGTGCTGTGGCAGTTTCCATAGTGTGACGCTAGCTCTCTTTACAGCGACAAGTGCATTTTGAAACTGTGCACATGCACACGTTCCCTCTTATATTTTAAAAACAACAATTTCTTTGAATTTTTCCTGTCTTCATTCCTGCTTCACTATCTCAGTTAATAACTTTATACTGCCGTAGATATTTTATGTATCTTGTTAAAATTAACTTCAATGACTTTAAATAGTTTGATTAAATGTCTTTACGAGTGCTGGGCTGTCATCTTTTTCCCTGCCTACGAAAATTTTTTAAACGAGTGTGGGTCCCGTATCGGTTGTTTGCCCGCGTACCGTATTTAGAAAAGAATCTGAATCCAGGAATTCAGGAATATTTAAATTTAAGACATAGCGTGTTATTAAATGTAAAAATATTCATAAAAACCTCGCTGTGACTCAATAATGAACGACAAAATGTGTTCCTATTACCTGTAGTTCTTATTATGGGTAGTCAGGCAACACATGATTTCAAGAATAATAACTGAAATTTAGTTAACATTGTATTGCTTTTAAAGAGTCCTAGAATCAATTAAGATTATACTTTTGTGTATTCATTGTACAACATTTTGTTAAATGCATTGTATTTTTCAGAACAATATATAGGATCTAAAAAATAGTTAAAGACAAATCTTTGTCACAACTGGTGACCTAACATAAAAAGTCAAACTTTGATAACAGAAGTGCAGTGACCAAATGCGAAAAGGAGAAATGTACCTTCAGGGTTCCCCCAGAAATTTCCTTTTCAACTTCCCTGACTTTTTCGGGGTTCAAAAAAATTTCCCTGACCAATGACAAGGTGAAAAATTTAAATTTTCCAAAATTTACACTGAAAAATATTTGCTTCTTTTAAATTTACAAACGATTATTTTGAAAATAAACAAAGAAATTTTTAAACTTTTTAAAAAAATTGTATTCGGAAAATGTTGAAAATTTGCGCTTGGAAAAAATGAAAAATAGCGCAATTCCGTCCTTGGAGAATGTGGAAAATTTGAACTTTGAAAATATGTACACTAAAAATGTTAAAAATTTGTACTCGAAAAACCTAGAGAATTTTCAAAATTTGTACACGAAAAACGTGGACAATTTTGCTAATTTGTACTCGGAAAACTCGTCGACAATATTGCTAACTTGAACTCAAAAAACGTGAGAAATTGTGCAAATTTGTCCTCGAAAAAGGTGGAAAATTTGGCAAATCTTTACTCCGAAATATCCAGAATGTATATTTATCCAAAATATTACTATGACAAGAAACTACCTGTACCAATCAGCTAACTGTATAAATTCACAGCTTTCGATAAAACAAGAAATTTCCCCTTAAAAATACCAAGCTCCTGGTTTTAAAGGCCAAAATCAACTTTTTCCATATATACATGGACAGTAATGTGTTTAATAGCTGATGCAGGCTATTTAAGATGAAGAAATGAGCAACTTTGCCTATAAATTGATTTGCGAAAAAAAACCAATGCAATTAATTTAATTTAATAAATCCTTTTTTCCTGACTTTTCTAGGTCTGATGGAACCCTGCGTTATTAAACAAATTATAGTGTTATTTAGTATATCGTCCAACCATAATAGTTTATACAAATAAAATCTTCAGATTCATTGTTATAAAATAAAACCAGGTTTTAATGTTCGGAAGCTTAACTGCAGTTAACTATAAACTAAACGTTAATCACATTTGATGCAGTTCATAATTAAGATGAAAAAATGCAATTTTGAAAAGCAAATGTGATTAAAGCTAGTTTATAGTTTTGTTGAAATTAACCGCAGTTAAGATTCCGAAATAAAACCCTAGTTTAATTTTATAACAATAAATCTGAAAATTTTCTGAAACTGCAGTGATAGATTCACTCCAGTTTAGGTTAGGTTCGGGGTCACATACAGTTTAACCGAATTAGAACTGCAGCTTTACTGAGTTGCCAAACATGTGCAGTACATGCTCGTACTTTGAAAAGTTTAATTGTTTCATACAGGTAACATGACACTGTATTAGTCTGCATAGATATTGTACTTTCAAAAGCTGCAGTTATACTTCATTGCCTGAACAGCCTTAGCGAGACCCGCCTCACCCGCCTGCCGCGCCCCCTAAAGCTCGCTCAACGTCACACAAGAATGGTGGAGGGAATCTTAAACGTATCCACCGGGGTGGTAGAACCTGTCATTCCAATCCGCTTATGGAACTCCGAGCCTATTCGGATCCATTTTATTAGTGTTATTTTTGTATGCCATTAGACGTTGGAACTCTTCCAAAGTATAGCCTTAAGCTTTACAAAATTCAATTTTTCAATGATGTTGGGTCCAAACTGATGCGGTGGTAACTACCGAATAATCTTGGTTGATGGAATACACCCCTCTACCACATGGTATTCACTTACTGATGTTAGGGTACTGAGTTGAATTGATTATCCACAGTGCTAAACAGATGAGGAAAATTGCCTTTCTTTAATTCAGCAAGTTCAAACATATAAGGAAGTACCCTGCATCAGTCCATGGACATTCTGCCCAGTAATAATTTTATTAAATATTGTTTACCTTTTAGTATGAAACGTGCACACTTTTTAACGCATTTTAAATTATAGCTTTCCATGGAACACTGGATAAACCTTGTATGGAATGTGTGACATCAAGCTGACAGTCCACTCCCCGCACAACAAATGTCATAAATTGTCAAAAATTCAGCATAAGCCTCACCCCATAAATGTGTCATGTCATTTCTGGATGGCCCCAAAACATAAATTTTGTACTCTGGAAAGGTTGATAATTTTGCCAATTTGTCCTCAGAATCTGTTAGCAATTTCGCAAATTTCTCCTCAAAATCTTCTGAAAATCTTACAAATCTATACTAGAAAAGAGTTGAAAATGTTTAAGATTTGTACTTGGGGAAAACGTGGAGAAAGTTGCATAATTTCCCCCCCGGGAAAACGTAGGAAAAATTTCTAAAGATGACGCCAGAAAAAGTTGAAAATGTTGCTATAGTTTATGCTCGAAAAAACGAATTTAGCAAATTTGTCAATTTACTGAACTTTTCCATTTATAACACATCACCAATGAAATATTAATTGTGCTTAATTTCCCTTTTACTTCGGGAGTTGATTTTATTTGGCATTTTTTAACAAGTGAAAGTGCATAATGAGCCCCTGCTTTTGGTGGGCCCTGGGGCTTCAGCCCTGTTAGCCTAATAGATAATACGGCCCTGTGTGTTGTCTTTCTTGCAAATTTTACATTGCTAATGTACCTTAAAAAGTGACCAGATAACAGATGAGTCACCTTATAACTTGCTTTAACCCTTGGACATGACGATTCATAGTTTTCTGGTTTTTATGGTTTTTTTACTACGTATATTACAGTCTACATGTACAAGTGCAGTGTACATGTTTATTATTTTAATGTAATTCAGGCATTCTTTGTATAGTGACCACCTGCGTACAGTGACCAACATAGCATTTTTTTGATGGTCACTCTTAACAGGTTTTCGTGCATGTGATTAATGAAAAACGTTAACATTTCATAATTTCATTCACATGTTTTAGGTTGCTATGGAATACAATGTTGTTAAAAAATGCAAAACATGTGGTAGTTCGACAACATTAACGGCGTTCAAACCAGAACAGCAGATTTCTCCTGATGCTGAGATTTATATCAAATCAGCCAAGGGAGATGATGTTTATAGGAATAAGAAAACTGGTGAGTATTTTAAACATTTTATTATAAGATTTAGTGCAGTCTAATTATTGGTGCAAATCTAATCTGTTTTCTTTCTTCTCAACCCCCAATACGTAAAATTGATTTTATTTAATAATGGCTGTTAAGGCTCATTTTGTGTTTGTTTTATTAGACATCATAACAATATCATCTGATAATAAAGAAGATGACTTTAGGGATGACATTATTAAGGTAATCACTCCAAGACATGCATAGTGTTTATTTCATTTTTATTACATTTTTCTTTGCTCTAAAAAATACACGGGTGAATTATTTTTGTTTCAGAAGGTTAGTTGTTTTACTAAAATAAAAGGAAACTGGATATTTAGGAAAGATAATATAGTACATTGTAAATAAACTATTTATTTGAAATATATTTTAGCATGGTCATTTTGAAAATACACTAGGAGTATTTCCACTTGATTAACAGCCAAATTCGGAAAAAATACTTAGGTAAGTTTTAAAAATAATCGTTTAATTTGTAATTTCAGATCGCTTAATCTAAAATTAAAATTGGAAGTAAAAACTTTGTTTATTTTAAACATTTTGGGTTATTAGATACCCACCTAATGCCAACAGTAACGGAGTGATGCTTTCTACGGTAGATCTCCTTAGTTTAGAACCTGGAATGCGGCTAAATGATAAAGTTATTGATTTTTATCTACAGTAAGGCGTTCATATTTATTTTTGGTTTTATTCATACTTTGTTGTGGTAACTAAAAGGTATATAAATTAAAATATTTTTAGTACTCATTTTTATACGTGCTTAGCTAAAGCTTGCTGGGCTCAACAAGCAGGTCATAGCTTAACACAAGGGTTCCTCACACTGATAGCTAAGAAATTCTGACCAGCATTAATCGATTTAACCATGTCAAATGATATGACAAAAAACTAACTAGATGTAAAGTTTCCAAACTGTTTCCATTTAGAGATGATAAAAGGCGCCACAGTCAAGTTGCGGCATGGACTAAAAACGTCAATCTCTTGGAAAAGGATTTTGTTATCATTCCAATTAACGATAAGTAAGCTTATCAATTTTATTAATGTCTATTTAATGTTATTTTTATATTGGTTTTTAACAGCATCTGGTCTTTTTGTCACTTGTTTTAGGTCACACTGGATATTAGCAATCATTTGATTTCCATGTCTTATTATCTGCCTCTATTTTTTGGTTGATGTTGTTTGGACTTCCTTTATTGATGTGCACTTCCATTTATTATTTAGATATATTATATTAAGAAATCAAATGTAGGGCTCAAGATAATTTCAAAGTGAGTATCCTATCAACATCAATAATACAATTTAAATGCAATTAATACAAACTAATAAAAATAATTTTTAGGCCATATATAGCGATATTCAATTCACAAAAAGAAAGACCTTGGACTGAATATGTTTCAATATTGAAAGGGCACGTTGTGATATAGTCCCACTTTGTAATATTCAAAAAGATGAATATGTTATGTTCAATATTTTCATATTTTTAGCTATTTAGCAATTGAATTAAAAGCAAAAAAGTCTTCTAAAGCAAAATTAGATACAACAGTAGTAGAAGGATTTTATCCAAAAGTACCACAGCAATCCAATACTTTTGATTGTAGCATCTATCTTATGCAGTTTGTGGATAGCTTTTTGGAAGTAAGTTGTTAAATTTAATGATGGATTCATTTAAGAATTGCATATTGTGTGGCCTTGATTGCTGCCAACTATTAAGGTGCTTTCTAAAATAATCGTTAAACGTAGAATTTTTTATATTTAAATACCGAAATTAGTATAGACAAATTTTACTTTCCTGTTAATGCATTAAAATCCACCATTTCATTAAATATTTAATCTACATTTATTGCTGCATTTAGAATCCCATCATGGATTTCAGTAATCCAAACGAAAACTTTAGAGAATGGTTCACGGAAGAACTCATTGTCAAGAAGCGTGACTATATATCAAAGCTTCAGAGAAAAACAAATGTGAACTAATAGGGATTGCACTTAAACGTATAATCACAACGAAATTAATCACTTCTGCTTAAAAGCGATTAAAATACGGTATTCTATGCAAAAGCACGAATTTATGTTGCTTTAATTTCCTACATGTTACTGAAACTTCCTTATTGTTTATGGCAGCTGCAACAAAAGTTCCCCAAAGTTTCATGTTTCCTTAAAAAACGGTAAAGATCAAATTAAGTTTAGCAGCACAAGTAAGAATTTTTGTTAATATGAGATACAACACATGAATGTGTATCATGCAGAATGTGTATCATACTGTTGTTGATAATTTGCTATATCAGGGTTCCCCCAAAAATGTCATATTAACATCTCCGACTTTTCCAGGTTTTTAAACAAATGTCCCTGACCAACGACAAAATTAACATATGCCAATGTAATCCACGATTTTTATCAATATTTTGCAAAATTAGCAATTTTACAAATGTGCTTACAAAATTAAAAAGAAAATTGAATGAAAGAAATTTCTAAAGAAAAAAATACAAATTTGCATCAGATGTATGACATCAGACTTATATCAAGAGTCAGGATAATGTCTAAGAATTTTATTTAGCAAATTAAAATATTATTATTCCACCTTCTGTTAAGAACAAGTAAAGGTAGAAAAGCAACTTTCACAAGGTCTTGACCCTTTAACTTAAGCATTTCCCAAAAAAGACCACCATGGACCTGACATATCTATTCATCCCGGTAAATTCCTGCATGTCTCTCTCGTTACCTAAACTTATTTACAGGTGCATTTCCTCACGTTTTTTCTGTACGTCACCTTCTTACACGGAAAAGCCTTTCGTCAGAATTTCGGGAATGAATGCAGAATGTGGGCCAACTCAAGACCCTCCAGCCCTTGCCACCTCCTCACTTGTTTGTTTCGGTCGTGACAACTGACAGCTGGAAATGACATCACGTTGCCGCGATGCCGCAAAAAACTAGCTAAAATTTGGTACGACGGCCATGATAATGATAAGACACATTTGAAGAAGGAATGCAGGTTTAAAGAAATTAAAACCATCATGAACGATCGTATTTTACGGGTTTTTAACCGATTTTGCAAATAGACATTCAATGCAGGGTTCCTACACAAATTCAAATGAAAATCCCCTGACTTTCCCGGGTTTCCCAGAATCAATATTGCATTTTCCCCTGACCAGTTTTAAGACAATCAAATCATTAAAATAAACTAACCTACCATTATTAAGAATTTGTAGCTCAAAAATTTCCATATCAATTGCACGAGATTCTTTGGCTGCATCATCCAATAACTTGTTTTTTTGGGTGTCTAAGATTTCCTGTGTTTAAAGTAAAAGGCCTGGCTGTGTATAAAATCCCCTGACTTTTTAAACAACTTCCTAAAATCTCCTGACAATCACAGGTTTCCAATGACCAAAAAAAATCCCCTGACAATCCGTGGTTTCCCAGGTTTCCCAGAAATGTGGGAACCCTGATTTAACATCTAAAACTGATGACAGTTTAAGCACAATTTGCCATTTAGACGTCCGCTTTACTAGAACTTTCCCCCCTGTCTGCCTGCATCCCAAGTGGCTGTTCTCAGCAAGAAATTCTATATATGGATGTCGTAGTTAAGGTCTATTTTTGTGTGCTAACAGACATAATTTTGTTGAAAAAATAGAATCTTAAGCAAGAGATTACCAAGTCTGAGACCTAATAAAACCTTTTTTATTTTTTTTATATTGATTAGCACAAAAATCAAACCAATGCAATTAATTTACCATATAAAACTGATGACAGTTTAAACACAAGTTGACATCCTGACGTCCGAAGCCCTTGAACTCCTTTCCCACCCCCCATCCGCCTGTGTTTTATTTCCACATACTGTAACTTACTTCCCCTTTTACTGGACGTCCTTTATGGATAGCTCCTAAGTGCATCACACATTATCATGGAGCGTACGATTCAACTCTTCACGAAATATTTTTAAGTATTAAATTTTTAAAGGATCCAACAAAAAATTAACATTAAATCTTTCTCACAACTACTGACCTAACGAATAAAAAGTCAAACTTTGATAATGGAATGGCAATGATTAAATGCAAGATTTACTTCAACCAAAGAATAACGGAAATAAACAATAGAACGAAATCTATTGCCTAAAACACGTTTGAAAGGCTTGTGAGCTTTCTTAAAAGCCAGGAAGTCGAAAACAATAAAAAAGAAGAAATCAAGAGGTTCATTAAAGAACTTGACACATAGGATGAACACTTAATTTATATTTAAACTTTTCCAAAGAAGTATCAGATAAAGGAAATGTTGATAGTCACCCAAGAGGCGACAGTACAAAAAATGCAGTTGAAAATTGGATCAATCAAAACCAAGAGAGACTCATGCGATAAGAACCAACTTTAAAAGTTCATGTTAATGTTACTATTTCTAAAAAAAGTCCACCTTTATTACGAATAGACTAACCTTAAAATTAACAATCGCGATAATTTTGATGATGATTATTTTAGTCAAATATTAAATGTTCGGTTTGTCAACGCCTTACCTATCCCAAGTGTGTAAGTTTGTCATGCATCTAATGCAGAGGTTCGAAATTGGGATGAAACACTACTGCAACTAAATTTATCACTCAACTCATTTACTTTAACAGGCTATTCAAGCAAGGAATGCACCACTTCGGAATTGCTGGGGATTCATTGATGGAACGGCAAAAAAGATTTGCAGGCCCAGTGTCAACCAGCAAGTGTTTTTCTCTGGACACAAACGAATGCATTGCCTGAAATACCAGTCCATTCTTTTTCCGGATGGCATTATCAGCAGCCTTCGTGGCCCATATCCTGGCAGGAGACACTATTCAGGTACAGATACAATTAAACAAAATATTGCAAGAACGTACATGGCATGCAAAACCTTTGCGGTTATCCTGTTTTTACCTTCATGCGTAAGTCCGTTACCCAAAGCTGACCGTATGTTGCTTTAGTTATGAAAAGTTCATTAGGATTCTTGGGATTTTTCACGACACCAATACGTATCAAGAGTTGGAGACACAGGCAACATTGCCTTCAGGCAGCCGATTTTGTCTGTATGGTGACCAAGGGTACCCTTTGAGGGAATTGTTGGCGACTCCTATTGCAGGCAATAGCCTAACTGCAGTAGAGGCAAATTTTAACACGGCGATAGCAAGTAATCGTCAAGCCATAGAGTGAGGGTTTGCAAAGTGATGCTTGCCCAATTAAATTCAGCTCAGTACCCTATGAATACCTTGTGGTAGGGGGTGTAATCCATCAATGCAGTCCATTTAATAATTAAATCAATAAATAAATCTTAATCGGTTGCATTATAATATTTAATTTTTTTCAGTTGAATTTTGTAATATGTTAATTTATGCAAAACAGTCAACGGCCATCAGGTGCGCATAACTTTGTCACGTCGCCACCAATTTATGGTTTCTGATTAGCAGCCATTGTTAATCACATGAATTAATCGACAAATCGTAGCGCTTTTGTTTTTGTATTTAATTTGGAGACACGTTGTTTGTAGCTCACAAACCACTGCCACCACATGCCTCAGCTGCCCGACATTCTTCAAATCTGGCAATCTAACTTGGGGCGTGCTCACTTTCACCACCGCCACCGCCGCTCCACTTTTTTATGGTAAGTACAATCCATTTTTGAAAAAATTTAAAAAAAATTATCTCATTATCTAGAAATTATTCTAACTCTTGATCGCATTAAAGGGGTTAGCCTTAAGGTCAATTTATAAGGGTCAAATTGAACCTTGACACCTCCTGCTTGCGCAGAATCGGAATTTGGCGAATATAATTTATAATAGTTTACTGCGCATACACATATAAACACGTATACCGAATTTCGATCGACATTTACAGTTTGGTACACAATTTATAATTTTGTCTCAACTACTAACAGTTCTCGAAAATTCTTGGAGTTTCTCGCGCATGCGCCAGAAATTTTCCTGAATAAGTTTCGGATTTGTTTTATAGAAACGTTTTAAAAAAACAAGTACAGTAGAACTCTAATTATCCGAACTCCGACTATCCGAATTGCTGATTATCCGATTCGCTTTAAGGAAATAAATTTTAGGCGGAAACGTACATACATGTACAATGTAAATGTACTGTGATTCACATTAACTGCCTAAAATTGGATCAAGACAGTCAAACACCTTACTTTGACCGAGATGTTCAGCAAACAATAACTTTCATTTACAATGCAAACGCACTAATGTACAGCACTTGTAATTACATACGCTATTTAACATGTAAAAGTGTTGCCTTTTCATTTAATTAATTAAAAATGCATAAAGTACATTATCGAAAATAAGCTCTTTTTCCTTAAAATTCATAATATACATACACTTTTTTCGGAAAAAATCTAATTATCCGAATTTTTGATTATCCGAATGGGGTCCGATCCCAATTGATTCGGATAATTGGAGTTCTACTGTATAACTTGACCTGCAACTTTTTATTCAGACAGAACTTTTTTTCTGTTTAAACTGGAAACTTTCAACTTTTATAGGTTTCAACTTTCATTGGAAAGACAATAATATCCCTGACATTTCACACATATTTCACATTTTTACTGACATTTACTGACACATTTTCAAATCACCGACATTTACTGACTTTCCAGAAAGTGGCCACCCTGCATTTTAACTGAACAAATGCCTGATATAAATTAGGACAATTGAATGTCGATTGACTTTTCCAGGTCATTTACAACTTCCCTGACTTTTTAAGGTTTCAAAAAAAAAAATTTCACTGACCAATTATCACAACGTGAAAAATTGTAATTTTCCAAAATTGACACTAGCCTTTTTTTTTAAATTTACAAACGACAATTTTGTAAATTAACAAAAATTTTTTTTTAAAATTTAAAAAAAAAAAATTTGTATTCGGAAAATGTTGAAAATTTGTGCTTGAAAAAAGTGAGAAATAGCGCAAGTTTGTTCTCGGAAAATGTGGACAATTTGAACTCGGAAAACCAAGAGAATTTTAAAAATTTGTACACGGAAAACGTGGACAATTTTGATAATTTGTACTCGGAAAACGTGAACAATTTTGCTAATTTGTATTCGGAAAACGTGGACAATTTTGCTAATTTGAACTCAAAAGACGTGAACAATTTTGCTAATTGAACTCAAAAAAACGTGGAAAATTGTGCAAATTTTTCCTCGGGAAAGGTGGAAAATTTTGCACATTTGTACTCGGAAAAGGTGGAAAATTTTGCAAATTTGTACTCGGAAAAGGTGGAAAGTTTTGCAAATCTGTACTCCAAAAATGTGGAAATTTTTCGCACATTTCTACTTGGAAAATGGGCCCTGAATCGCCGTGACTGCATTAAATTTCCCTGACTTTTTTCAAAATAAACCATTCTTCCCTGACTTTTCCAGGTCATTCTCAACTTTCCTGAATTTTCCAGGTCTGTGGGAACCCTGAGGTGGCGCCTCGAGCGGGGGTTTAGTTAAGACCTAGCCTTAGGGGTGACATTCGCCAGTTGAAAACCACGTAGGAAAAATCGCCTTTAAAAACAACAAACAGAGCGAACGAAAAACGAAACGAAAATAACTGACGAAATTAACCTCAATTTCGGGGCGGAAGAAAACAAGAGTCGAAGCAAGTGCTCTCCTCGCATGCATCCTGATTCAAGATGGCGGCCAAGAAAGGAGGAGCTATATAGAATAAGCGAGACGGCATTTCCGGTAGGATCATAAAGGACGGGGAAACAAATGCTCCAAATTTACTCTTCGCGAATTGTTAACAAAAGCTCGTCTTTGTGAAGCAAATGCTTCAAACATACCTCATCAAATTGTTAACAAAAGCTCATCTTCGGGAAGCAAATGCTCATAAATGTCCTCATCAAATTGTAAACAAAAGCTCGTCTTCGCGAAGCAAATGCTCCATATTTCCTCATCAAATTGTTAACCAAAGGGATCGTCATCGCGAAGCAAATGCATCAACATGTTTCCACCAAATTGTTAACAAAAGCTCGGCTTCGGGAAGCAAAAGCTCGTCTTTGTGATGCAAATGCTCCAAACATACCTCATCAAATTGCAAAAACTCGTCTTCAGGAAGCAATCGCTCCAATCATTACATGTATCAAATTGTTAACAAAAGCTCATCTTCGGGAAGCAAATGCTCATAAATGTCCTCATCAAATTGTAAACAAATGCTCGTCTTCGCGAAGCAAATGCTCCATATTTCCTCATCAAATTGCTAACCAAAGGGATCGTCATCGCGAAGCAAATGCATCAAAATGTTTCCATCAAATTGTTAAGAAAAGCTCGGCTTCGGGAAGCAATCGCTCCTAATGTCCTCATTATAGATTGTTAACAAATGCTCGTCTTCGCGAAGCAAATGCTCCAAAATGTTCTCATCAAATTTTGAACAAAAGCTCACCTTCGGAAAGCAAATGCTCCAAACATTCATTCTCAAAATGTTAACAAAAACTCGTCTTCGCAAAGCAAATGCTCTAGATTTCTTCATCAAATTGTAAACAAAAGCTCGTCTTCGGGAAGCAAATGCTCCAAAATTCCTCTACGAACTGACTTTTCCAGAATTTAAAAAAATTTCCTTTGCCAATGACAACGTGAAAAATTGACATTTTCCAAAATTGACACTGGCAAATATATTTTCTTAAATTGACTAACGACAATTTTGAAAATTAACACAGAATTTTTTCTTTTAAATTAAAAAAAATTGCATGAACAATTTTTTAAAAAATGAAAATTATATATTCGGAAAATGTTACAAATTTGTGCTCGGAAAAAGTGGGAAATTTCTACTCGGAAAACAAGGATTATTTTTGCTAATTTGTACCCGAAAAACGTGGAAAAGTTAGAAAATTTGTACTCGGAAAACGTGGAAAATTGTTGAAATTTGTACTCGGAAAACGTGGAAAATTTAGCAAATTTGTACTCGGAAAACGTGAAAATTGTTGAAATTTGTACTGTAAAAAGGTGGACTATTTTGCAAATTTGTACTTGGAAAACCTGGAAAATTTTTCAAAAATACTCAGAAAACGTGGAAAATTGTGCAAATGTTTACGTCATGGAAAACGAGGAAAATTTTGCAAATATGTACTCCGAAAATGTGGAAATTTTTTGCAAATTTCTATTCGGAAAATGGTCCTTGAGCTAACCTTGTAGAAGTATTAGTTTTGGATTAGCTGAGTTGTCATGATCCATCACTTATTTCTTTAAGTTATACTCTGAATATTAATTATTGAATGCCAAAGTATGCCTTTACAAAGACTGCCAAAAAAAGATATGTAAACATTCATAAACAGTCAACTTCTTACGGATGTTACTGTAAACGCACTGCAGAGAGACTAGGGAAACAGGTCAAATATTATTCCCTGACTATTCAAGATAATCATGTTATATGTTTTTTCCACCTGGATTACATTTTGCAAAATTGAATTTTGGCCGGCTAGATCAACCAAAATACCCCACTGTGCGCCGTGACTGCGTTGAATTTCCATCGACTTCTTAATCAAAAAAAGCCATTCTTCCCTGACTTTTCCAGGTCATTTTCAAGTTCCTTGAATTTTCTAGGTTTTCCAGGTCTGGGGGAACCCTGCATTTGTTTCATAGTACAAAGTGCCCTTTAAGCGCCAACTGGCGACTGATGACTCGGCGATGTGATAAGTGCGCTCTTGATAAAGGAAGTGACGTCATGCGCCCGTGTCACCAGACCCGCCGCCGGTGATTAATTCCGGTCGATTGGGAAAGTAGGCGACAGCGTTTACAGGGTGCGTGCCAAAAACCTTTTTTTTATTTCTTTTTCTTGCCCTTTAACCAGCTCATCAATGAAGCTGTCCTACTTTTCTTTTAGATAAAAGAACTATTCTTAGACGGTGGCGTCACCTGGAACTTAGCCGTTAAATCGGACGTTCGGATAGTCGCGCCATCTAGAGTCGGAAAACGTACTCAAAGTTAGTTACATGTACTTTAAAACGTAGTTCGTACAGTAGAACCTGTCTAAAATCAAACGCTTGGGACCGGGTGAAATTTTGATTTTAGACAGGTTTTCATTTCAGACAGGTTCATCCAGAAACAGCTGCAGAATAGGGAATTTCCCCTTTTTTTAATTCTAGATGAGTCACTAGCTATTGAATACATCTTAATACACTGTACAGGGAATTTCCCCTTTTTTTCTATTTTGGGCCCGATTTTAAGTACATGTAAAGTGATTGCTTTGCAGCTCCTAACTACATGTACCTGTCACATTTACGAGTACATTGTACAGGTCAACATCAGGTTGACCAAAGGTTCAACTCGCGACACAATGACAGAGTCTCTCTGTCTAGCCCTGTGTCGGTACA
>JAQGBX010004682.1:0-14882 GCA_034698745.1 Megaphyllum sjaelandicum | reverse complement strand
CAGGGTTGCCAGTTTTTTTATAGATTGGTCTTGCCTGACTTTTCCTGACCATTATGGCAATTTTTCCTGACTTTTCCCGACATCTAAAAACATTTTTCCTGACCATATTTCAATAAATTGACAAAATTTTAATTATTTTTATAAGATGTACAAAGGCTAGCACAATATTTCCGTTTCTTGTACAAATGTTGAATTTGTTCATCAATAGATGCTTCTTTCAACTTAGACCTCTTTTTTTCAGTTTCAAGACTTTATATTGTCAATAGTATAGAGCCTTATTTTTTTCCATGACCAAATTGCTTATTTTCCTGACTTTTCTAGCAAAATAGGCTATTTTTCCTGACTTTTCCTGACATTATTTTTCTTGCCTGACTTTTCCCGACTTTGCAGAAACTGGCAACCCTGTAGACGTCAGACAAAACTTGATCAATAATAACAACTAAATAACAGCGTATTCAAAATCTTTGTCGAGTTTCATAGTAGGTTACGATCCAGTAACATCGCTTTGAAATTAGAATTTGTCAGGGTTCACCCAGAAATTTCATATTCAACTTCCCTGACTTTTCAGGCCTTCAAACAAAATTTCCTGACCAACGACAAAATTGACATATATGCCAATGTTGTCCACGATTTTGCATTGATATTTTTCAAATTTTACTAATGTCAATTTTGAACATATGTTTCATGTTAAATTTTTTACAAATTTGTATTCGAAAAATGTTGCAAGTTTTGCAAATTTGCAATCGGAAAACGTTGTAAATTGACATATGCCAATCATATATGTTATCCACGATTTTGCGTCGATATTTTTCAACATTTACTACCATCAATTTTGAATATGTTGCAAAATTGGCATGAAAATATTTTTTAAAAATTTTACAACTTGTATTCGAAAAACGTTGTTAAGTTTTGCAAATTTGTAATCGGAAAACGCCGTAAATTGACAAATGCCAATCATGTTATCCACGATTTTGCATCGATGTTTTTTGAAAATTTACTAAAGCACATGTTTCAAAATTTGCATGAAAATTTTTAGAAATTTGTATTCGAAAAATGTTAAGTTTTGCAAATTTGTAATCGGAAAACGTTGTAAAAAAATTGACATATGCCAATCATGTTATCCACGATTTTGCATCAATATTTTTCAAAACTTACTATTGTCAATTTTGAACATTTTTCAAAATTGGAATGAAAATCTTTTTAAAAAATTCTATAACTTGTATTCGAAAAATGTTGTAAATTGACATACCTATGCCAATCGTGTTATCCACGATTTTGCATGATGTTTTTCAAAACTTACTAATGTCAATTTTGAACATTTTTCAAAATTGAAATGAAAATCTTTTTAAAAAATTCTATAACTTGTATTCGAAAAATGTTGTAAGTTTTGCAAATTTGTAATCGGAAAACGTTGTAAATTGACATATGCCAATCATGCTATCCACGATTTTGCATCGATGTTTTTCAAAATTGGCATGGAAATATTTTTTTTATAAATTTTACAACTTGTATTCAAAAAATGTTGTAAGTTTTGCGAATTTGTACTCGGAAAACGTTGTAAATTTTGAAAAATTTCACTCTAAAAGGCTGAGAATTTGGCAAATTTCTTCTGGGAAACATTTGAAAATTTGCCCTGGTTGGTTGTTTCTGGATTTTTTACGTTGGCCTATTTCTGCACACGAGGGTTAAACACCAACGCCAGGGGATATGTGCCAGCGTCACCTACCTGGGAATTTTGCCTACGAAGGGGGAATTCCCACCCCCCTCCCCCTAGAAGGATGTTTAAAGTGCAGAGATCAAACGGGATCTCGGTTTAAACACTCTTCCGAAAGAGCTGCCACTTTCAGAATTTTGCACATCCTCAAAATTCTCACCGACCTCGACCGGGAAGCGAACCCCGCTAATTAGGATCCAGAGGCAAGCGCGTAAACCTCGCGACATTGGGCGCCATTTTTCCTGGAAAACTGTTGCCAATTTGTCCTCGGGTTAATGATGAAAAAGTTGCAAATTCGTACTCGGAAAAGTGGAAAATTTTGCAATGTTGTCCTCGGAATTCGTTGAACATTTTGTAAGTTTATCCTCGAGAAAAATGCAGGGTCCCCCCAGAAATTTCATTTTGAACTTCCCTGACTTTTCCAGGTTTTAAAAAAATTTCCCGGACCAATGACAAAGTAGAAAATTGACGTATTTTCCAAAATTGCCGCTGGAAAATATTTTTTAAATTTACTAACGACAGTTTTACTAATTTACATAGAAAATACAAGATTTTGTATTCGGAAAATCTTCCAAATTTGTACTCGGAAAACGTGGAAAATTGTGTAAACTTGTACATGGGAAACGAGGAAAATATTGCAAATCTGTCCTCTAAAATTGGTATACAATTGGCCAATTGTCCATGAGCTAACCACGCAGAAACATTAATTTTGGATCGTGACAATATTACTACATTGAATTTCCCTGATATCTTCAAAATTGTGATTTTGGGATCAATCATGACCAGACTAATTAGTCTAATTTAAATTGTATGATGATCCCCCCTGCCACATGGTACTAATAACTATGTACTGACTGCAGGGTAATGAATAGAATAGAATAGAATAGAAGACATTCTTCCCTAACTTTTCCAGGCATTTCAAGTTCCCTGACTTTTCCTGGTCTGGATAAACCCTGTCATCTGGTATTACTTCTTGCATTTAAAAAATTGTACAAACTTTGCTTGAATGTCATTAAATATGAAACAACATACAGTGAGTTCAAACAACACCTTTCAATGGTTTACTTTGTTCCAGAAAAAATGTTATACCATTTGTTCCAAAAAAAAAGAAAAAAAATTAATTTTTAACTTTATATACAACTCTTACACAGGTATTGAAACACTCACGTTTGTTTCGCGTGAGTCCAACGCAATAATTACAAATAACCATTTTTTCTTGGTTTGACCACAAACAATTTCTATTCAATTAAATTATAAATACAGCATAAAAAAATAGATATTTCAGATCGCAAATATTTTTCAGGCAGAAAAGTTTTGCAACACCCAATAACTGAACAGAAATAAAATGACCAGTCCAATTTTCTCAGTGTAAAAGAAATGATGAATTTTGGACATTAAATATTAATTCTTTCAAATATTTCCATTTTTCCTTGCATACGTTTTAAACGGTTTACTTCATTTTGGATAAAACATGGCACGTGGAAAAGCAATTATTTGCAAGAATAACACCGATGCAATGTGACATTACATCAAGAGGGTAAATCTGTTAGTGAAAATGCACCAGAAATTTCTCCAAACTTGAAGTAATAAAATTTCCAGACAGAAGGGCTCCAGGTAGAATTATTAAGAGTAATACCTGATTATCACTTACAGAATTCTGCCTGCTGTAGGTGTTATCCATGTGCACTTCGCTCTGTCGCATCCTGCTCTCGGTAGGCAGCATTGCAGCTCAGCCGAATTTCTGCTAGCATTTTATCTTCATCCTGGTCCAACAAACTTCTGCATGTGCCTAGCTTCACACATTCGCACTCCAAGATGTCAGCCATTACCCACGCAAACCCCAATGGAGCAATATTGATAAAAATTTACGGCGGGCCAGTTATATTAAAAATACATTTCTACATTTTTTGGCATCTTACTATATTTATAGTCTATCCAATGACGTGCCACCGACAGTTAAATAGAAAAATGTATTCTTCTAAAATGGATGCTTAATGCTGCTCCTCTCAGAACTGTGTTCAGGGTTTTCCAGAAATTTCATTTTCAACTTCCCCGACATTTCCAGGTTTTAAAAAAATTTCCCTGAATAATGACAACGTGAAAAATTGACACTGGAAAATATTTTTTTTAAATTTTTGACAATTTTGAAAATTAACATAGACATTTTTTTAAAAACTTAAAAAAAATTGCATGAACATTTTTTAACATGGGAAATTTTGGATTCGGAAAATATAGAAAATTTGTGCTCGGAAAAAGTGAAAATTTTTGCAATTTTGTCCCTGGAAAATGTGGAAAATTTGTACTCGGAAAACCTAGAGAATTTTGAAAATTTTTACCCGGAACACGTGAAAACTTTTGCATATTTGTACTACAAAAATGTTGATCGCCATGATAGCGTTGAATTTCCCTGACTTTTTCAAAATAAACCATTCTCCCCTGACTTTTCCAAGACATTTTCAAGTTCCTTGACTATTCCAGGTTTCCCAGGTCTGAAGAAACCCTGGTGTTGGTAATTGCCGACATATTCCAGTGCACATGCCTGAAGCCGGCACAAGCAAAAGAGGATGGACCAGGACGAAGATAATAGTGGACCTGCTTAATACGATGAATGATCGCGTAATTGCTGTTATTGCATCAAAAGGAGATAAGATTTTTTTGTTTCCTTATAAACAACCGTTTTATTTTCTATTTATGTTTCTCCATTTTTTTTCCTCTTGCAAACAAAACCTGCACAAAAGTAAAAGTTATTATTTTAACACAAATAATTTCTATTTCAATGAATAAAGTATGCCCTTTATCTCAAATACCTTTTTTGTTGAAATATATGCATCATCCGCATTATCTCTTTGGGGATCCTCGATTTTTGTCTGATTCCTGATTTTTTTCAATTTTTTATGCTTTTGCTGTTTGTTATCCTGAACAGATCCTTTTCTTTTCCCATTTTCATCGTCACTAACCTCATCCATTTCTTCCCAAAGTTCATCTTGGACTACATCATCATCATCCTCATTTCCTTCTCCCGCAAATACATTAGATGACTTCAAGGAAGGTTCCAATCCCGCAACAGTATCGCATTTGGAGTTAGTGGTGAATAATAAACAATTCAGTCTGGATTTCAAGTAGACCTGTAAAGGCAGATTTGGAAATTCATAAGATTAAATCACGAAATTGTTGTGGTACATGACGTCCAAATAAAAAATCACACACAAAGTTTACCTTATGCAATAATTGATGCGAGTTGATGTCATGGATCCTTAAAAACCTATCTAAACCGCAGCTGGCTACCAGCGGCTGCAGTGGATGACATTGCACGCTTCTAATGCTTCCAGCAAACCCTTTGAAACAATGGACAAGTAATTTTTTTCTCAAGTCAAAAAGACCCATGCGACCTCGTGAGTTTCCTACAATCACATAGCTGGAAGGCAAAAAAATGCATTTCAAGAATTAGAAAATGTCAGTTTATAGAACGCCTTAGGGGCCATCCAACAATATTATAAGGTCCGCAAAATTTGCCCAAAATTGGACCCCTCTGCCCCCTGTCTGCATTGTGTACGGTCAATCAGGACCCTCCCTCCTCCCATTCGGACCATCACCAGATCTCATTCACAAATTGCACACTGGATCTTTAAAATTAGTTGTGTGGTGCGAAATTATATCCGAAATCAGAGTCCATGGTCCCCAGTGAGATTCTACATGTCAGCAAAGATCAATTGAAATAACGCTATTGTTCTTGGAAAGTTCAGTTGGATTGTCTTAAAAACAATAGCGTCATTTCACTGCTCTTTTCCAGGGTTCCCCCAGAAGTTTCATATTCAACTTCCCTGACTTTTGCAGATTTTTAAACAAATTTCCCTGACCGACGACAAAATTGTTAGCCATGATTTTGTAAATGTTTTGCATTGATATTTTGCAAAATTTACTAATGACAATCGGGAAAGAAATTCAAAATTAACTTAATGCAGGAAAGTTTTGAGAATTTTCCAAATTTGTATTTGACAAATTTTAAAAGTTCGCAAATTTGTAATCAGAAAATGTCAATTTTGTACTCTAAAAAAGGTTGAGAATTTTTACAATTTGTCCTCAGAATCTCTTGAAAATTTTGAAATTTCTCCTCGGAAACTTTTGAAAATTTTACAAATCTGTACTCAATAACGTAAAAAACGTTTCAAATTTGTTCTTGGGAAAACTAAACTTGGAGAATTTTGTAAAGATGTCCTCGGACAAACTTGAAAATTTTGAAAGTTCATGCTCGAGAAAAAAGAAAATTTTGCAAAATTGTACTAGGGAAATTTTAAAGTTTGCAAATGGACTCTGAGCTTCCAGGTTTTCTAGGTATGAGGTACCCACGTAATTTGAAAAACTGAATATTTTGATGGATGTGTCAAAAGAAATTATGCCAGCAATTTAATTTAAATTATTTTCAACAGCAGGGTAAATGTAAAGACTCCCTCAGATGTCGATCCAACCAACCAAAATGCTGAAAATACATCTCAGACATAACTACATTTTTATGAAAATCATTTCTTAAACTCACTTTTCTCGATGAGCCAAGGACAATGCCGTCAATGGATATTCATCAAACTCCATATTAACCACTGGTCGCTTTTGCGGCGTTTTTGGGTCGTAAAGTCGAATCTGAATTAACAGAAAAATTGTTTAAACTGTGCAAAACATGGACTTACAACTATAAAATTAAACATTGCAATCGCCTTACGTGATGGTATCCAGTGCAAACGACAAATTTTTCACTGTTTGGTACAAACTGCATATCTGTTACCCAAACAGGGACCCGGTGATCCAGAAAATCATTTGCAACCTGATATACGAGTTCAAGTTATTAAAATTTCAACTTTAAAGAATAACTGAAATTATGTTATAACAAACAAAAAATACTGTTTACATTTTTGGCTTTGAAAATGGGCCATTTGGTATTTTCCAAATTCCAAATTTTGACTTCATTTTCCTTGCCTCCTGTGGCTATAATTGAAGGACGTTCAGCATTTTGTCTCATCTTACAAATCCCTTTCCCAACTTCGAACTCAACCTGAAATGCACGAATTCACTGAAAATTACTCATTGTTATTTTTATTCAGCTATTACATAAACTATTAGTAAAAATTACTTGGCTTTCATCTTCATCATCGTCATCATTCCAAACTTTAACCAGACCAGATTCCGTACAAGTAATTAAACGGCTAAAAGTAATACAAGAAAACAAAGTCAAGTCATTTTGTAAGAATCTCGCATTAATATCCAGTTGCATTTAAATATCACAATACTTACTTTGCGTATTTAGCAAGTCCTTTCAAAGGACCTTCACCTCCAGTTGCTTCCAAAACCTGATTAAAACTACCCGTTTTAATGTCATACGTTTTCACAATTCTGTTTTTTAATCCATAACAAATCTGAAACAAAAAGGACAAATTGGTATAATCTGAATAAACACCGTGAACATGGTGCTTATCATAATTTCAGTAATTATACTCACACTAAATAGGTCGTAGATTACAGTTTGAATTAATTAATTATTTAGTTTTAAATATTATATGTCATGCATCACAGTCATGATTATTGTCATAGATCATGATGGTTGATAAAAATGCCTGGAGATAACTTGGTAGTAAGTTATCCCAGTAGGTAAATTAAATGGAGCATGTGACAAAAGACAATTCAGTCTTTGAATCCTAATATAATTTATTAGGTAAAGAAATCAACAGTAGGGGAACTTGAGAATGTAGTTCCAATGTGGAACAACTGCATTTACATGTAGGCCAAAGAATCCAGTATTCTTATTAACTAAATGGAAGTACAGTAGAACCTCGATTTTATGAACTAATTGGGACCAGAGTACTGTGACCAGAGGTAGCTCATAAAAATCGAAAAGTTCATATAATCGAGGTTAAAATTAAAAAAATAGAGGACTAATTTTTAAAAAATAGGAAACAAGTCAATTAAGTATTCAAAGTTATTTTAACACATTATATGTACAATTGCACAGTACATGTACATCAGTTTTGTTGGGCAGGTTTGAAAAAATCATGAATCTTCTTCTGTTTCACCATCTTCATTTTTTTTGTCAAAGCCAAATCCCTTATTTTTTTTAGTTGAAGTAGCTGGTCTACTTCTGCTTCATCTTGCAACTCAAGCCATCGAAAGGCAATATCAATGGCATTTAGTGCCTCGTCGTGTGAGGTTCCCGATAAAGGTTCCAAGGTACGGTCATCGACGTTTTCTTCCTCGTCATTCATATTGGGGTTCGGAATAACACCCTCAACAATTTCTTCGTCAGTCAGAATACGGTACCCTTGATCGTTGGCATCAGAATTCAACCACTTCAGCACGTCCTCTCTATCACAATCTTCTTTTAGTTTGAGAAATTCGAGTGTGTCAAGCACTTCAGTCACAAGTTGAGCTTCATGTTCTTCCTTCAGGGGTAGTGGATCATCTGTAATCTCGTTGAGATCTTCGTAGTATTTTTCTAACATCTTATTCCAAGCTAATTTTAGTGTGGTTGGGGAAACCGAATACCATGCTTCAACAACCATATAGCAACATTCCTTCAGATCGATTGACTCAAAAAACGAGATAACATTGTCGGCCTTCTCTTCTTCGTCACTGTCCCTGAGCAAAAGTCGACGTAGAAGTTGTTTCCGGTAATTTCTTTTGATGGTCTCAAAAACACCTTGATGCATTGGCTGGATTAACGATATCACATCAGGAGGTAGAAAGATGACTTTGAAACCCTCTCTTGTCAAATTTTCAGCATCTGGATGTGAAGGCGCATTGTCCAAAACCAGTAACACAGGATTTTTTTGCTTACCCCCTTGCTCAAGAAACTTTTTCACTTCGGGAATGAATATGTTATCGTACCAGTCTACAAAAACATCATGGTCCATCCACGCCCTAGGTTGGTTTTTGTAAACAAGAGGAATTTTTGCGTTTTTGAAGCATCTTGGATTTTTGGATTTCCCTATCAGTAGCATGGGAATCCTGTGGGTTCCAGTGGCATTTGCACAAGCCATCAGAGTAACTCGCTCATAGCTTGCTTTATATCCTGGCGCTGACTTTTCCTTCTTGGATGCCAGTGTTTTAGAGGGTAAGCTTTTCCAACATAGACCTGTTTCATCTCCATTATAAACAAGCTCCAAATCGTAACCTTCTTCTCTTAAAATTCCAGAAAACTTTGCCACGAATGCACTGGCAGATGAAGAGTCCGCACTCGGTTTTTTACCCCGAATATTAAGGTGACGTATGCCGTGCCGTGATTTAAATTTGCACAACCACCCTTGGCTTGCAGAAAATTTAGAATCGCCCCCTAATTTTTTATGGAACTCTAGAGCTTTCTCACATATTAAGGGACCGCTGATAGGCTGCCCTGAAGAACGTTTTTGGGAAAACCATGTGAAAAGAGCCACATCCAAACAGTCATTGCTGGCTCCCTTCATAGTCTTGCGCATTGAACTTGCTTCATCGCTGTCGAGCTTGCTTGCGAACGTCAAAATTGTGTCAGAGTGTTTTTTAAGGCCAGAAATCGTTGATCTTGCCACACCGTACAACATCGCTAAAGATTGGGCCGTTTCACCTTTTTTCAAACTCTCCAAAATATTCACTTTGTCCTTGATTGACAACACCGCCCGTTTCCGCTTTGGACTTGGTAGGGACATCTAAAACAACGAACAAAATAAAAATTGTAAGGGTGCGCCTTTGGTTGCGGCCCGGATGCTATGAGCAGGCCTCAAACAGGGTACCTACATATATTTAATTAATTTTCCCAAGGTTAAGGCCTGCGCTAACCAAAAACGCACCGTGTGGTCGGCAGGAGCCACATGCTGATGAGTTCATAAAATATAGGATCATAAAATCGAGGTTCTACTGTACTGCCAACTGATGCCACCAATTTGGTGATTTAGTACCCAGGTACTTCCGTTTAGCCAATAGGAAAACTGGATTCTTTGACCTAGATGTAAACGCATGTACAGGTCAGCAAACCAGTTCAAACCACTTACTGCCATAGCTGCTGGTTTGAACTACATTCTTGAGTTCCCCTAGTATAAACGAGTGTTTTCATATATTCTTTGTAAAACAAAAAGCAGTTTTTATTTATTTAAAATTTTGATTCCTTTTGTAAAAGATTTCTATTATGTTAGCCAATGTAATTTATCTGGGAAACAATTTCCATGGTATTACGTTTCTTGTCAACTACATGTATATTGACAATTCAATTCCTGCAGTCTGCACACACAGTGCCATGTGGCAGGGAGAGTCACTTCCTCTCCTTAGAACGGACTAGTGATCCGCAACACGATGGACCCTATACTTCACATATAACAGTATTTCAATGCATGCATGCACATCACTCTTAGTCGGATCAATATCATCATAATATTTTCGCCTTTGAAACAGTTTTTTTATGATAACTTTTTAGGACAACTTATCGCTTGTGGTGCTAAATGTAAGCAATATATCGCTAATACATGTAATTCAAATTGCGAGGCTATGCTGTGTAGCTTTCCCTTTAAGCCGGATACTCACTAGGAGTCGCTACTGGGATAGAATCACGTACAATGTGATCACACTATCCAACACCCTGCTCCACTTCTTGTCTTAAGTCTGCTTGTTTTTCGAGTGCATGCCACTTCCCTAACAATGTCTTGGCTACTCTAACAGCTTTCTGTTTTTGTGGTTCCTCCCCATCGAAGCCCAGCCATCACTCTGCTACAGACATTCTCACCATACCCTGCCTGTATTCCTCCAACTTTTTACAGGCACACATCACGTGAGTGACCTCCTCAACCCCATCCCCACATAAGTTACATAACACGTCTACCATACGAAACTTGGCCAATCTCGTATTTGTCTTAAGTGAGCCACCCCTAGCCTTAAACAACAATGCACTACCTAAAGAGTTGTCAAAAAGTTTTTCCCTGCCGATTCCTGATTTGTTTTTATAAATTAACAGTGTACTTTTAACAGCCAATCCATTTAACCATTTATTATTCTCCCAAGTGGTAACCAATGTTTTAACCGATTTATCTGAAAGACACCATGGGCCTTTCACAGATGCGTCAATCCCCAACTTCATCGCTATAGCCTTCACATTACGAAACCCGAGGGTAACCCACCCTCGACCTGTCATCAACTCATACACCTGGCGTGCAGGATGCTACTTTCCCAGTAATCTCCGCCTTCTCAGATAAGGGGGCGTCCATAAATTACGTGAGGCGTTTAAGGGGGGAGGGGGTCGAGCCGAATCTCACGTGGGGGAGTGGGAGGGTCTCGGCAAATATCACGTCATTTTTTTGTTTGTTCCAGTAGTCACTCTTGAGACCATACATGAGTCCCCGTGGATTAAACTAGAATGAATATTCTTTTACGAATTTTAGTAGTTCCTATTTAAGTTAAAGCATTTGATTGTTCGATTTTCTTACTGTGATTTTAGACTACATTCTTAGTAGTCTTAAGGGGAAGGGTTCGCTGGCCACGCCCACAGCCATTTTACATTGGGGCAATGGCAAAATGTTCAGCGACAATTTTATCATAAAAAGAACACGTACCTTTATGAAATAGCAATTGTCCATGGTCGGAGGACTTCTCCCCCATGGCTACATAGTCTTGGTTAAAAGTGTGAATCACCCGCGAATTTTAAAATTTAATTTTTGATAATTGCGACCGCAGCGCCATCAATGCCATCTAGCGAGCACATTTTGCACCTCGCGTCGGAGTTTATCTAAAATGAAATTTTAAAATCCACGGGTGTTTCACACTTTTAACCAAGACTATGTAGTCCTCCGACCATGGACAATTGTTATTTTATAAAGGTACATGTATGTGTTCTTTACGCTAAAATTGTCCCAAAAAATTTTGCCAATGCCCCAATGTAAAATGGCTGTGGGCGTGGCCAGTGAACTCTCCCCCTTAAAGAATTTTGCACATCCTTAAAATTCTCACCGTCCTCGACCAGGGAGCAAGCCCCGCTAGTTAGGATCAAGAGGCAAGCGCGTAACCCACTCGACCATCAGTGCTGATGATAAAGGTGGCATTCTATGAGACTAAATTTGGCGTGCTATGGGATGAAATTGGCATTCTATGGGATGGCTTTCTTTAGGGACGACATGACGTTCCATGGGATGATATTGGCGTTCTATGGGGACGAAATTGGTGATCTATGGGATGGAATTGGCATTCAACGAAATTAAGGTGGCATTCTAATGACCTAAAATTGGAATTCTGTGATTTGAAATTGGCTTTCTATGGGATGAAATTGGCATTCTGTGACATACAATTGTCTTTCTATGATTTGAAATTGGCGTTCTATGAGATGAAGTTAGTATTCTATAAAATAAGTGACGTGCTAAAGACAAAATTGGTGTTTATGAGACGAAAATTTGGCGTGCTATGGGATGAAATTGGCATTCTATGGGATGGCTTTCTTTATATAGGACGACATTGACGTTCCATTGGATGAAATTAGCCTTTTTTGAGACGAAATTGGTGTTTTATGAAATAAAAGTAGCGTTCTATGACATAAAATTTGAATTCTATGATTTGAAATTGGCGTTCTATGAGATGAAATTGACGTTCTGCGAGATGAAATTGACGTTCTGCGAGATGAAATTGACATTCTATGAAATAAGGGACGTGCTATAAGATGAAATTGGTGTTCTATTTGATGAATTGACATTTTATAAAATGAAAGTGGCGTTCTGTGCTATTAAATTGGCGTTCTCTGATATAAAATTGGCTTTCTAATACAGTAAAAACTCGATTTTATGATCCTCTATTATATGAAAACTCTGTTTTATGAAAGTTGAGAAAATTAAATACATTAGGGTACAGTACCTTGTTTGAGGCCTGCTCGTACCTATAGTCCAGCTATTTCATCTAAAAAAATAAGGGATTTGGCTTTGACAAAAAAAAAATAAAGTTGGTGAAACGGCAGAAGATTCATGATTTTTCAAACCTGCTCAACAAAAGTGATATATGTACATGAACATGTAATGTGATAAAATACTTAGAAAACTTAATTGCCATGTTTCATACTTTTTCAAATTGGTTTTCTATTGTTTTGAATGTCAAACTGAAACACCCCTGGCATCAATTAGGTCATAAAATCGAGTTTATACTGTAGTTGAAATTGACGTCATGTGAAACGACAGTGGTGTTCTATGAAACGGAAAAATTTCGAATTTCCACATGTTTATTTCGACATGATTTGCTATACTTCAAACATTTAATTAAACTTTAAGTTGTTAAAAGTTAAACTGCAATGTGCCAGTTTACGGTATGTAACACTGCATGGGTACATTGGGCTTTCTCCAAATTGGACATAAGTGCGAAATCGTGTTTCTCGAAAATGAGTTCGTTTCACCCACTTGTTGAAATGAACCGGCCCAAAGCAAACTGCTCAATGCGTGCCATATTGAAGAACTGTCATTCAAATCTCAGGATACTCAGTATCGAGGTTTTCAGTTTTTTAGTTTTTTAGTAAGGAGAAACAAAAAATATATTGTTAACTCGTGAGACTGGCACAGATAAGACCCTTTTAACTTTTGAGTGCCTTTTTACTAGAAGTTGCTCAACAGTATCGAAGTTATTAAGTTAAACATTACTTTCCAGGAAATTTCGAATTCAGGTCAAGAAGCCGCCATATTGAAGTTCAATTTTAAATATCTAAGAAATATCAAGAAATTTTGAAAAAAAAATCCTTCATTTCTCCATCAATATACCGGTTTTGGAAAACGGTTTATCATGAGTTTAAAACGACACATTACACGGGATTTACACCCCCGCTCCAGAAGTGACACAACTCAAACAACTTCTGGTTTGAGACGGTGTTAGATCGAGCAAAATGATATCTGCTGTATATTTATAAAAACGTAGCATTTTAACTTCCCATAATTTTGCTAAAAATGTCAGGATTGTCATTTTATTTTGTCTTGTATTAAAACTTGCTTTATTTGAGATAGCTATGAAATATTATGAGTTGTGTCACTTCTGAAGCTGAGGTGCGATATCGTGTGTATAACCAAATAGCATACGAGTATAACGAAATAGCATATGGGTATAACGAAATAATATTATGGGTATAAGGAAATAACATATGGATATAACGAAAAAAACATGAATATAACAAAATAGCATATGGATACAATGAAATATCAAGAGTATAACGAAATACGAGTACAGTAAAACCTGTTAAGAGTGACCACCAAAAAATGCTATGTTGGTCACTGTACACATTTGGTCACTATACAAAGAATGCCTGAATTAAATTAAAATAATGTGAACATGTACACTACACTTATACATGTAGACTGCAATACACGTGGTAAAAACCACATAGCCAAAAAAGTACAGAATCAACATGTCCAAGGGTTAAAGCAAGATGTAACGGGACTCTTTCTGTTATCTGGTCACTTTTTAAGTTACATTGGCAATGTAAAAATTGCAAAAACGACAACACACACTGGTCACTGGACACAATAGACAGGTGGCCACTGGTCACTATACATAGAATTTTTATGAAGGAAATGTAAACTAGAAAAAATAATACACTAAAAAGTAGTCAACATAAACAGGTGGTCACTTTTTCCAGGTTTTACTGTAGCTAAAAGTTACCAACATCGAAAGTTGTTTTTACGTTTAGAAACGCGTCAAACTCGGCAATCGGCCAATCGAACAAATGTCAAATTAATTCCATTCATGGTCCACATTTTGCAGTTACGAGGTAAGCCAAATTGTAAACTAAAGCAAACTGGCGCTTAGAGATGAATTGTTACTATGGTAACATCTTTTTGCAGCATTCTGCGAAACTATTAGCTTTATCGACAACAACAAAATGGTCTTCCCATTGGATTTTGAAGTGAATGGCTTTTTGATATTCAGTTACACTCAAATTGTGGATAAAAAATCAAAAATTTATGTCATACAGTATGTTTCGTAAAATATGAAATAAATATTTGATTTTTGTTTACATTACGTACATGTGTTTTTTACGAAAAGTGGCAGTTGACGTTGTTACGTTTTTAAACGTTGTTTTTAAACGTTAAGCCACCGAGCAAGGTGGCTTAGAGGTTGGCATCCTCGTCTTTCATTCGGTAGACTCAGGTTCGATTCCTGGGTCGGCTATCTTCGATTGTGGTTTTCATGGTTTTCCACAATTTCTCCA
>JAQGBX010004681.1:0-14883 GCA_034698745.1 Megaphyllum sjaelandicum | reverse complement strand
TCGAGTTCAGTTTAACAATGATTACTAAGTCGCAAATCATGTAGGAGCTTTCTCCTAAAAATGGGCTTGACCCCCCTTACAGAACATTTTGAAGGTTTTGAAGCAGGCGATTTGTGTAACCATAGGCATGCAAGTTATGCAGAGAAAATGTTGAAATTGCTACAAATAAACAAATAAACTAAGGCATAAACAATAACTTTAACATTATTTGAATGAGCTAACCGTGATACTAACAAACTAACATGTACATCATGATTCATCTCAAACTGAAGAATACACCGATAACTATATGACAGAAGGGGCCGAGTCCCCTTAGCGCATTATCTATCTCTCTACAAATCAATTTAAAAACAACACCTAAATTTCCAAACAGTGGAAATTGTTTCAGTGGGTAAATGTAAATGAATTAACTCAACGTATGTGTCACAATGGGTACAAGTTAATTTTCCCTGTTAAAAGTGTTGAATTTCGCATTTATTGGTTGAATAAATTTATTTGTTCACATTGCAGGTGGAGTCAATTACAGTTCATCCAAATTACCATCCTCGCAGTTTGGATTCCGACATCGCAATGGTTAAATTAAAGATTCCCGTTCATTTCAATAAGCGAATTCAACCTGTATGTTTACCCAGGTCTACCATCACGTGGAAACAGGAATTACCCGAGGGGCAAGTGGGAGTGGTAACAGGTTGGGGTTACACCGAAGATGGCTTGCAATCAGACATACTACAGGAAGCTTCGATTCCCATTGTCAGGAAGCAGAAATGTGAAGAAGGCTACAGAAGTGTTAATATGTCAGTAGTTGTTACCGCCAACATGTTCTGTGCTGGTTTACCAACAGGTAAATTAACTAATTCTATACACGTTTTTGAGGATAGGCTTGATTAAACACCCTGCATTGCTTAATGAGGAGTTGCACTAATTTTCATTACTTAATTGTATTGATTTCAATTCAGTTCATTACTCCACATCAATAATATATGTATTTCTATGAATAAACACTGAAGCAGAGCTGATATTTTTTACAGGTGGCATTGGAACTTGCAAAGGTGACTCTGGTGGACCATTTGTCGTTAAAAAGGAAATGGAGGATTTCCATGGTTACATTCTGGAGGGCCTTATCAGCTGGGGAAGCACAAGGTCTTGCGCAATGGCAAACCACTACAGTGGATTCTTAAAAGTTGTTAACTTTGTAGACTGGATTAACCACTTTCTTTAAAATCTAATGCTGAATATGACTGCTATATTTGATTTTTTTTCGAGCACTTTTATGAAGAAAATGTTACTCATGTACAAATTTTCTCTAATGTTACTCATGTAATTGGAAAAAGATATTCATTGTTAAAACGGGTGTTTGTACAAATTTTCTCTAACAAATCGATGTATTCGATTAAAAAGTATAACCTTCAAAATGCCACAATATGCATCAATAATTACTTAACGCTTGTAACCAATTTAGATAAAATAAAATGTGAAATCGTAAAATGCTTAAATTTAAAGTTGAATTATTTTTTTAGAATTCCATGATTGCTAATCTTGTTGCTCCGTTAAGTACATCATTTCTAAATAATGTAGGTCACTTATTCGAAATAATCAAGTCATACAGTATTTTGCTTATGAATTGTTATCAAATGTTACGCAACTTTTAGCATGTATTCAGTACATTAGAGAAAGTTTTGTCCTTCATCGTAAATCTCAGAACAATCCTCACATGCATGTACTAATTTATGTTATTTCCTAAATAATGTACATGTAGGTCATTTATTCGAAACAATCAAGCCATTTGATTACGATTTTTTGTATCAAATGTCACACGACATTATCATTTCTCTTCGTTATCTCATCATTGTATTTATACGAATGCAGTATTTATAGCTATCCTCTACTGAGCCTCCGTTACACGCAATGATAGTGGGGAAAAAATTCAACTTTGAAACTCATTTTACGTCATATCTGGCATCATCAATGATTGCACAGTCGCACTTTACCCACTGCCTACTGATTGCGACCTACAAATACTCGCTAGGAGTTCACACATTTGTGTAAGGTTGTGCATGAACTCATTAACGGACGCAAAATTAAGTTCACTGTTCCTCGAAATAAACTGAATTTCGCAAAAAAACGTAAGTTCAACCAATTCATCTTATTAGATTAAGCATTGCGAACGTTAATAAAAAGACGTCTAAAGTATATAGTGGAGAAGAAGGTATATTTTTTAAAAGCATAATGCTATTAAAGACGGAAACTGGGTTACCAAACCAGATGGTGATCCACTTTACTTTTATAATAGGGGTGCTCAAACAGAAGGCTACTGTCACGGATCGTGCTTTGGCAGTTGGAAATTAACGTATGCAAAAGAAATGAATTTATTGGTCTAAAAACTGCGATAACCACGGGTGACGATTAAAACAAATCAACGAGTCGATTTTGCACACGTGACTTAACCACCGCCAAAGTATGCTTGTATTATTCATTAATGTCTATTTAAGAGTGCAATTTCTTATCACAGTGCATGTACCATTTTGCCGATGATACCAGAATGTGCGATTAAACTTGCATAGAAAAAATCTCCAAAATTGTGAACCTCGACCACGACCTTGGTCTTTCGCGCGATACAGTACAAGTATATCCTGGTGCAATGCTGCAAATGTAAATGTTCAGTATATTGGTGTCCATTATTCCAAAGCTTTATTTCAAAATAACATTTTTTCATTGGCACTGTAGCGTCTGAACGCGCCACAAGAAGGCGCCCGAAGCCACGTGCTTTTCTGCACAAAGCCTACGACGACACGTGCGCCTTTACAAACTTAATTTTTTTTTTAATTTATTCTTTATTCCAGAACAATACACGCTTCACTGAACTTGTTATTATCTCTCGCGTTTTCTTGTTTTTTGCCAACGAATTAAACAGTTTCATACCAAACCCATCGTCTCTCTTTTTGGTGGACATTCGTCCCTAAAGCACTAACTGCATTCTCGAGGTTAGCAGTTGCGGGATGAGGGTGACAAATAAAACTAACTTTCCAGTTAAACAAAAGTTCAACCCTAGGAAGTGGAAATGTTTTATTTGGCCACATTCTAACAGCCGAATGTGACCTCGAGTGAAATTATCTTAAATACTGTATTATAATTAAACTATTTGTAATTGCCAGCGTCATAAAATTAATATTCTGAAGTTATATTTTTAAAAAATGCTTCTTATTTGTTAAATTTTAGATGCATACCATTTGGAGAAAATCAATCAAAATAGGAAACATTACAAGAATTCGTAATTTTTCGAGTTTGGCTGCCAAGGACACACCACCTGCAACATTCGGATTTGGTTTGAAATTTAAAAATTAGATATTGAATTTAAAATACTATGGCATTTTAATATTGATTGAGTTTATTGAAAAACAGAATTGTCTAACGAGCAAAAAAGCATTCAAGAAACTGCGAGGAAATTTACTGCAGACGAAATTATTCCAAACGCTGCTCATCATGACCGCACCGGAGAGGTACTGTTAGAATTTTTATTATTGGTACAAAGCGTACTATTTGTTCTACTGCGTTATCTTTTTGACATTATAAATTTATTTTTGACATTACAAATTTATGTTAGTATTTTTTAATTTAACAGTTTCCAATGGAGATTGCAAAGAAGGCATTTAAAACCGGGTTATTAAATATCACCGTTCCAACGGATTATGGTAATGACACTTGTTAGGATACTAAAAATTCAAGCTCCTAACTATCTTCTTCCAGTAGCTTTTTGTTTTTCCATTTTTTTTAAATTAAAAATAAAATATTCGCTATCAATTATTAAATGATACCTATGATAATGATAATGCAAATGATTAATATTTCACATAAATAGGTGGCTCTGGGTTATCCTGCTTCGATGCTTGTTTAGTTACTGAGGAACTTGCCTATGGTTGCTCTGGCATTTCAACAGCAATTGGTGGTAGTGGCTTAGCTGTAAGTTTGAATATCGTTTCGTAATATAATGATATTATTGAAAATTGAAGGTTTTGGTAAACTTATTATATCACTTTAGCAAGCACCTTTAGTGTTGGCAGCCAATGAAGAGCAGAAAAAGAAGTATTTAGGAAGAATGACTGAGGAACTTATGTTTGCAGTAAGTTTTAACATAATTTTTAGGACAATATGAAGTAATTTAATTTGTAAAGGTATATTTATAACAACTGTGTATGAAATATTTACAACTCTACAAAGACTTGTTCAACCATGCAATCAATTTTTTATACTGGACTGGATGCGTTTAAAGTAATAAACCATACTACACCTATTGCAAAACCATAATTGATTAGCTGACGTTTTAGAAAACGATTGTAAGCAGAGAGATTCTCAAAAATTGTTTGTGAATGCCCAAAATTCCAGACTTCCTTAAAAAATTGGCAGTGCGCCCCTATAAAAACTGCTCCCTAGTTGACAACCTAAATTAACCTATTGGGCGGACCCGCAATGTGAAGCAATTAAATTAAATTTTTAGAGTGCAAAATAGCGTAATAAATGTTAGTTAATCTATTAGAACATTGATAATAACAACAAACATTTTTTCTTCCCCAGGCTTATGCAGTTACTGAACCAACAGGTGGTTCTGATGTTGCTGCTGTCAAAACAAGGGCAACCAAAAAAGGCGATCAATATGTTCTTAATGGCCAAAAAATGTGGATAACTGGAGCGGGTGTCGCCAACTGGTTCTTCGTTCTTGCAAGGACCCATGAAGATCCGAAAGCCCCAACTAACAAGGCGTTTACAGGATTTATAGTTGATGCTAACACTCCTGGAGTTAAGCTAGGAAGAAAAGAGGATATGATGGGTCAAAGAGCGTCTGATACAAGAGGAATTACTTTTGAAGATGTTATTATACCAAAAGAGGTAACATATCCTGTAAAGAAATGTAGCAATAATGTGCTAAAAGCGACCAACTAAAACTACTATGTATAATATAGAATGTTGTGGCTGGAGAAGGCTTGGGATTCAAGATTGCAATGGGTGCTTTTGATATAACAAGGCCACCTGTAAGTATTACTAGTTTTAAAAATCTTAACAATAAAAGTATTTTATCATAACCCACTGATAACAATTCCCAGTGGGATCTATTTAAACTATCAGTTTGACATTTTGGAGGAAAACAGCACAAAGAATGATAAAAATAAAAACTTAATCAAACTGAATGTTGAGAAAAACTATTTCGAAACAAACGTCGCCTTCCATAACGACGTGTTTGGAGATGGGAGATGAAATGGGATTTTAGATTCAGAGGTTTTTATTCTTCTTAACATGACATTTATTAATTTTATATTATTTAGGTAGCTTGCGGTGCAGTTGGCTTAGCTCAACGTGCTCTTGACGAAGCTTTGAAATATGCATTGGAAAGAAAGACATTTGGTCAACCCATTATTAACGTAAATTAGCGAAGTACCATAACATTTTCTATTGTTATTGTCTTCTATGACTCGTCATTACAAAGTGTATCACTTGACCCTTTAGCACCAAGCAGTAGCATTCATGTTGGCAGACATGGCAATAGGAATTGAGACTTCAAGAATTGCTTGGATGAGGGGAGCCTGGGAAATAGTTAATGGAAGAAGAAACACTTATTATGCATCAATTTCCAAGGCACATGCATCAGAGGTTGCAAATAAATGTGCTTCGGATGCAGTGCAAATTTTTGCTGGCAATGGTTATTCAAAAGAATATCCAGTAGAAAAACTTGTACGGGATGCAAAGATATTCCAGGTAATTTTCAGTGTTTTAAAATTGTCAATTTCAAGTTTAAGATGATTGAGTTATTCTTTCGTTATTTAAGATCTACGAAGGCACGTCACAGATTCAACGTCTTATTATTTCACGAGAATTAGTGGGGCGATTTCAAAAAGGATAAAGTAAATTCAATGAAATATAGAAACTTCAAGTACATCGAAATATTCCATCCCTGCCAATAGCCTGGATTTTGCCAAAGTCATCAAACATTTGTAAATTGTATTTGTACATTCAACAATGGCTAATAAACGATATTACATTCAATTATGAAGGAGAATTATTATCCGGACTTTCCAAAAGAAAGTGAATACAATACCAACATTTCAATTTCAGAAGGACAGTCTGTCCTATTAAAGGGTGAGAACACACTGCATGCAGGGCCTGTTCCGTGCAATGATGCAGAGAGGCGACCCCATCAGGCGACACCGTAAGGGGGTAGCATATAGGGGTGCTTTTGGAAGACTTGTACCATATATACTGAAAAAAATCTACCACACGGCCCTGAAGTCTGAATGCTTACTCCGACGTGCTTCTTTCAGCTTCTTTCCTGCTTGTTTTCATCTTCTTGTTTCCAGCTTTGGGGCGCACAATGAATGCTGATATCAGAGTGATGGTCAGTACACTTGGTGCCGCCCCTGCATGCGTTATGCGCTAGGTGAAACATTCCGCGTAAAACCTTCCACATGCCCATTAGCATCTCGTGATGAGTGCAGGACCCGTTTTTACGGTACACAGGCGGCATACGATCGATGCTACACTTTTGACCAATAGTGATTTGTGTGCCCCATATGTGTCTTAAAAATCTGCTTTCGGATTTGTGGCTCGGCTAATCTTTCTTTATGTGCGCCCTCATTTAAAATGCGTGCCGCATTCTTATCCCGCTTTGTGGCGCTAGTGTACGCCGAGTGGTAAGCGCATCCAATAAGCATTCTGTGTTCTTATCCTAAGTCCTAACATCTGCTTGTATGACCATTCAATATTTCATCATAATTTGGAATTTTAAGAAAATGTTACCTTTCCTTTACTTCGTGTATTCCTGTCCTCCTGGAAATCAACGATCGTGATCGTCCCAAAGCGAGGTAATCCAATCTTCGACAAGTTTTCGAAATTCCAAAATCGTGAACATCTGGTATTTCCGCATAGATCCGTGCACCATCGCGTCAAAGAACCTAAACAAACTACATGTACATTCATTCGCGTAAAATAAAAGAACAAATCTGGGGAATCCCCCAGCAAGGAATCTCCAAGGTCAAAGACGATCCCATTTGCGCGATCGGTGGCCCATTCGCAAGCATAACCTTGCACAATTTACCTTAGCAGACATTGTACCAATAAATTCCGAGTAATTCGGGTGATTAAAATTACACAACATTGGAGGTATACAGTATGAAGTATTCAACAAAATATCCCCACAAATAGAAGATTTCCTATATTTGCTCAACGTTTCGGCGATCATTTGCCGTCTTCAGGAGCTATATATACAATAATGTTGAATATTAAAAACGCACATAATTTTCCCTCTACATATTATAAGTGAAACAGTAACCCCTTAAACATACATGTAATTGAAATTTAAGTGTCGTAGCGGATTGTTATGGATGAAATTTGTTGATGAAGAAAACAAAACCAAGGCCAAACTTTCACTCCGTCAAAATGGTTTAAAGTAATTTTAAATTTCGCGCCTGTTGGCGAAATTTGCGCTTCTAGTGGCCACAATTGCCAACGACCTGAGGTGAAATTGTTTGGAGGTAAATTCAAATATATGCATGCAGATCTACGTGTAAAGATACAATTTGATCAGATAAGAAAAGTACTATAAAAAATATTCAACATTACTTCACTTCATAAGAATTGCTATGGAAAATGTTTTAAGATTGTATAAGAAAATAGTGCATAGTATTATTAAAGCCTGTATTGTGGTTCAACGGATGTTCAAGTGTAAGTGATAAACAGTTCCAGGTGCGAATTAATTTAGCTCGCAAGTTGAGTGTGAGGTGAGAGACCACTTACAGTATAAGTATCTAACAATCTTTACCATCTACTAAATTAGAAACATGCTTTTTTAAAGATTAACGGTTAATTGTGTTAAAAAACATTCATTGTAATTCTTGTGCCACTTTTCCTACAATTGTACTCAATTGTACTTGCGAGCTAGTTAGGTGTTTAATGTGAAGAAAAAAACACTTTTAAAACAATTTAAGAAAATGCTGTGGGACTTTGTTTTAATTACATATGTACAGTATGCCAATAACTGTTTGTAGTGTCAGTTGTAATATGTTAAGCTATCACTTGTTATACATGTACTGTATATCATTGTGTTTCTAATACAGTATGTCTAAGGAGTCATTCTTTCTCTTACAATAAGTTAATGAAAAATTATGTATTTTTTTCTATTCAAATTTGGGAATTGTTGTTTAATAATTAACATTATTTGTACTGTATGTAGCCTACTGTATTAGCCCCTGAAGAAAGTGTTGAACAAATTAATAAACTAATGATTGATGATAATTTGAAGTCAGGTTGATTAATTCTTTGAATTACAAAGACAAGCACGCAAAAGCGAATTTTAAAAATAGAAGAAAACATGAGACTTATACATTTTTTTAACAAAATTATACGCTCTTATGTTAATTTATTGACTTAATTATATCAAAATTTCCTAAAGATCTGTTTTCTGGATGAGCAGCTGCCTTATGGCGACTCAATGCATCCGAACGCGTGTAGCGACGACAACATCCGGGCTCTTTGCACAGGTAACGTCTACGCTTCGACACATCTTCGTGAGTGGCCAAATGCTTCGTCATGTGATCTTTGCGAATGAATTTCCGGGAACAAATCTATGAACAGGAAATTAATCTAAATTAAGCTGGTTTAGAGTGCCGAGCTAAAACTGTATATAAAACTTCAGTATCTATAAAAATAAAACAGAAATCGCGTCCATCTTGTCACTGGCTGGCTGGGTTTGATTGTGGCTTCGATATTATGGCCACTCATGCCTCCCTCCCCCCCCAAGAGCGTTAACTCAGTGGGGAATTCCAAGGCCATAAATCTTTTTAATTAACCCAGGGGCCATAAAACTGTGAAACCAGTTATTTCCTTTCCGCCCCCTCATCCGGAATGTATCCAGAACATATAGCTCCATCTTCCATCTTTTGGAGACAAGGACAACTAAATTAACTCCTGATCGCATAAAAGAGCTTAGAAAATCAAACAACAATTTTCACTCGTCGGGTTTTCTGCTATAGTATACAAAACAAACATTACATCTTAAATTCAGAAAATATATATTTTTGAAAAAGTTGACTTTACATAAATTATCGTTTCTTTGGAATAATCGTTTTAATTTAAAAGTTATACATGTATTTATTCGGATATATCGCTATTTGTATAGGGAAAGAAATGTTTTTTTTTTCTCAGGAGAATCCCCGTAAAGCAAATAATTAATAGATCGTATAATACATTATTATTTCAAATTCACAATTTACCAAACTTTATATACAAATTTTATAAAGCATAATCACTTTTGTAAGCCGATGATATTTGTTTGATTTTTAGGAAACCTTAATATTTCATTACCTTGCATTCGAAGGCCCTTTCGTTGCTGTGCGTTCTTTTGTGCCTCGTCAGTTCTTCTTTTCTTGTAAAGCTTTTAGGACACTCAGGATGATCGCATTTGAACACTCTTTCGCCTATAGTGAACACCATGACAGATTTTAGTATGAACTTACAATCCAGATTTGAAATTTTCGATGCAATAAAATTCGAGCTGTATGGGTTCATTTTTTTTATTTAAAATTAAAGAAAAATATCGATTGATTTGAACTATCCAAAAAATGACGACAAATTGCATCGCATTATTAAAACAAATTCTAGGCTGAAAAAAATTTCTCATAGCAATATCGCTTACGTAAATCCTACTTATAAGAAATAAATCTCACCACTTTTAATTAGTAAATAATCGTAGAAACATTTCTCTTCATATTAATTCTTAATATTAATTCGCAAAATCCTATTATTGTGTAAATCCGCGAAAAACAACTTTCGTTAAGTTTTTTTATAAGACTTTTAAGTTTTAAATAAATATAGAAAACATTACATGAATGTTAACAATCGTTTTAAAATTAATTAAATGTCGAGTGAATTTCCAAGTTTACTTTAAATCATTATTTGACAAAAATAGACCATTTTTGTTAAATGATGATTTTCACTGTTATTGTCTAAAATCATATATATACAGTTAAAATCTACCTATGAGTAATTTTACGTACAAATATCATGTTTAATATTGTTAGTGTAATCATTTAACTCGCTAACTTATGTTTAATTTGAAAAAATGGTTCATATATACATGTAGGCCTACTGACAATTTCATGGGCGTTGGTTTTGTAAGCCTAAAGTGAAACTTAGTGCCAAATAGGCTTATCTTTTTTTATTTTGGTATTAAACTTGTAAACTAGGCTTAATAGTTAAATTGTGTGTCGACTAAATTTTCGTATAGTTTTTCAAACAAATAATTTTCAGAAAATTCCATTATAAAATTGAACGCACCCAAAATGGCTGCCAAGGTCACTTTATCTATAAAGGAAAACAATATGAGGTGGAGTAAGCCTACACCTAATTCGCGACATGTTTTGTCGATAACGAGCGATTTCAAGATAATAGCCTAAATTACCACAAAAAAAAATTGTTTAGTCGTTGGAAATCTAACTTTTGGATTATGACCAGTTTTTAAACTATACTTATTTCATTTTTACTTTAAACTTTTCAAAAGAATTAATCATGACCAGATTCTTTGATTTACGATGGTTTGAAAACCGAACGCATATATACCCAAAAACATTAGGAAAGAACATAATGGAAAACAATAATGTTATGTGAAGTTTCGACTAAAATCCTCCCATTTTATTCTAATGAAAATTTGGAAAAAACTACGGTAGAAAATATTGCATGCTACACAAAATATACGAACTAAAATAAAAATCTGTGATTGGTAACTTAATTGTAATGAGTTTAGTTTTATTGTTTCAAGGTGTAAAAATAAAAATATTAACTAGAAAAATTTAATACCTATAGAGAAGTATACATAGACGTTTTTTTAAATGTACATGGTTTTTTTCAATTTGTATTTGTCAATAATGACTAATTAGGAGTATACTGTATTTTATTCTGCAGGTGACCAAGGACATTTACGTGGGAATGAAATCACATTGAAAACAAAAACTTATCATTGTAAAACATTAAGGCAAATTAAAATCATAATAATGCATTCTTATGTAGTAAAACTCATACAAAACTGAAAACGTCCGTGGGAATATCGTTTCCAGTTGTGAAAAACCTTTAGTTTTGTTTACAATAAACATATACGAGTCTATATTGTAAGATGCAGGCTAAATGTTTTACATAAGTTGAAAAAAAAATATTTCCAATGATTTGCAAAACATCTTAATTTTGCCATCGGGCATTATTCTGAATTTTGGAAGCAATATTTTTACAGTAGGCCTATATATACTGCATTGGAGAAGCTTTATTTTAGAAATTCCACCATTCATTCGCTGGATCCTTCTGGAGAGGACAACGACACAACGACCCCACTTTAGAAGCGACACAACTCAAATTTTTTCAATTTTAGCGTTTTTAAACTGTATTGAATCATGCATGCAGATTGAGCTCTAGTACAGTATATTCAGTATAATCAACAGATCTTATTTTACCATGGTTTTGGTTAAACGTCAGTAATATCACTATGTTAAATTAAATGAAAACGACTTTAAAACTTGCTTTAAGTCAAATTGAATAACTTTGAGTTGTGTCATTTCATAATTACCAAATTTTCACCGTTTATAACACTTACCACTAGTGCACAAAGCAGTATTAGCAGATTGAGAATGCATAGAGATACGCAGAGGACTAACAATAGTTCTTTCGTATACTATTCCAGCTGGACAGTCATCGTCTATAGAGTGACCAATGCCATGCTTGTCTATGCTGGGGAAATTCCCCATTTCAACGTACGGTTTGGGAGAACAACACTGGTAACAAGAGTCAAGTCGGTTCCATATTGCTGACCTGCTGGCTTCGAGAGGGTACCAAGATTGCGGCCCATTGGGATCACTTGGGTACCAAGATGGCGAAACATCCTCCTTGACCAGCGTTTCACCACCAAGTATATTCGCCGGAAATTGGTTGTACAAACTCCGGAAGTGCTGCAACGGATGTTGGTCGCGACTTCCGTACACGGGACAATGTAAAGACGTACAAGTACTGTCCAGTCCTCGTACTGGAGGGCTGCAGAAGTGCTTGACCATGTCAGAATAACCTCTTTCGCCGCAGCGCAAGGGTTTTGGTAACACTGGAAATATTCTTTGACTTTCCCAATTATGAGAATCCATCGCAGATCAGTTTTTTTATGTGTGACTAGAATTGGTCTTGTAGCAAAAATACTGACAAAATGCGTTTGCAAAACAATTTGCTGATAACTGAAATCCATCCTCTAGCAACATATCGAAACCTATCAACGTATTGTGAATGGTTTGTCATTGGCAGGAGATAAGGATTTATCGTTTTAATACTAATAAAACGTTACCGGTTAAGTTGAGGTATTTTTATACGAGTCCTCCCACACGAAAATTATCATTCAAAAATTATGAGAAATATTGGGAAATGTTTCAAAATGAAACTGAACGGTTATAACGCCTCCACTTTTAACAGGTAAATACGTCTGATAAGTTTTCAAACGGAAATTTTAAAACATTTCTAAAAATACATACAGTATTTGTAAAGAAAAACGAATAAGGTGTAAAAACTGCACCATGCACGTACTCGCCTAAATGGCAAACATCTGAATCCAAATTGGAGAAAAAAAAATGCCTCTAAACATTTAACATGCATTTGAAAATAAATATGTATCTATATACACTGTATAAAGAAGAGCTGTATGTTCCGAGCGTTGTGGATGGATGGTTTGATGCATGCCAGGTTCCGGAACCGCGGTTACGGAGCCACATACTGTACTTGTAGCGATTGTTTTTGTTTTTCGTTTTGAACGTGATGACGCAAAACGCCTACAAAACGAAAGAAAGAAAATCTTCCGCTACGAGGCTCCACATGTTTTGTAGTTCGTTCATTAGGCCTACTTCGTCGCTTGCACTCTATCGGTAAGTACAGTCCGGGCATAGCCGGGAAATCCAGGTAATACATGCATTATATCGGAACACATGCAATGCCTTTCAAAATATACATTTTGCGTTATTAAAATGCAATGGCGAGAATAGATTGTGAAATGCGAGAATGCAATGACAAGAATTAATTTACAAAAATGCTTATAAATATCGGAAAATGTATTTGGAAATGCATTTTGAACTAAATTCTTTTCAATGTGAGAAGTTTCTTTGTTGTTAGAGAAAGTACAGCTCTGTTCACTACAGGGTTAAAAAGATTGTTCTTAAAAATACAAGTATATCCTCTGACTGTCAAATCAGTTAATCAAAAATATGCACAGAAATTGAAAACGTTTCTTGCGGTTTTTTTTCTGCGATTAATATGATTTTCAATCGAATTTTGAAAATACACGCTTACAATACATGTAAAAACGTCTTTTTAATCTCCTAAATATTTTCATTTATTCTAAGAAAATTAGTTGTAAGATATATTTGAAATTTCAACAGTATTAAAAATAACTAAGTTTTCGAGTGTATACGTTTTCTCAAACCGTTTATAACATCACATTTTTAATTTTTTTATATTATTCAAAAATGAAATTACTTTTAAATTAGCGACTGTTTTCATATTTCTTTTGTTGTATAAAAGCTTTAATTTGATCATTCAATTAACTCTTGTTTTATCTTCATAATTGAAACGTTTTTTTACCATGCTTCATGCATAACAGCGTCAACTAAAAATTGAAAATGTCGAATTGTGTCATGCACTCCTGAAACAGGGGTTGATATATTGTTCAACCAATCCTTTATCCAGGTCATATTTAGTCTCTTAGTAACTTAACTTCAACCATTTTAGTATTACTGTTTTTGGTATGTTTGCTGTTTGATAAGAAGTTCGCTTTTTTGATCTTTGCATTGTCAACCTGCATTTGTAACCCGTTGTATGGAGGAAGTTGCATTGAATTAGACCAAGTTTAGTTTGCGTTTATTATCACATTTTCGCCCTTAGGAAGGCATTGATTAAACATTTTTTTTAGCCCCACCACCCCCACATGAACTTTTCTGTCATTTGACTGTTGTTAGGTGGATACCTATATGGTCGAACAGAAATACTCGCATGATTTTTGTTTTGTTTCAAACTGATTTCGATAACTACTTTTTATCACTCACCCTCCACTTGGCTATAGTGACAGCATAAACAATACCTATTGTTATCGTGCCTTTCTACTTCCACTCGAAGACCTTTGAACCATGGCGCGTTAGTACCGTTAATGGACGCGCCTTTATGTAACTATCAAATACGTGCGTTTGACATTTCACCAAATGAATCCCGATTATTACATGTATCATCTAACTGGAAAATTAGCCGAATTATTTTACTTGCTAGGCAACGTTCCCAATTCGCACCCTGCTTTAAAAGTGACACAACGTTACATTTTTAATGTAATGCAAGTTGAAATAAATTTAAAATAGTGTCATTAAGCTTAAACTATGGTAACCTTAGATAAGTCATTATTACTAAATATAGATTTCAGTTCGCTTAACTGAACACAGTCTTAGGGCATGAGCAGGGTAAAGCTTATTCCAGGCGCTTGCCAACCAGTTTCAAACCAGTGCACAGTGGGTCGAAATGCGAATCTAGCTGGACAAAAGTCGAAAATCTTATGTTGACAGATCGTAATGATTTTTGGTACAAAGTATCTTAATTAGTTGTCTAACAAGAAAATGTAAAAATGAGAAAGAAATGTGTTATAAAACCTTCATAAAATGGGTTCAAACACAGATAAACTAAAGCGTTGCCATAAACGACACATTAAGCTGCAATCATTCGAGTAACTTTAAGTGACTATTAAGCATTGTTTAGAAGGTTTAATATTTGGTTTGATGGTTTCTGCAAACAACCATATTCTTAAGGTTAGTAACACATTAATTTGGTCTGAAAATATTTTCTCTATCA
>JAQGBX010004680.1:0-14884 GCA_034698745.1 Megaphyllum sjaelandicum | reverse complement strand
CAATGCAGCACTGTCAGCATCGTTCAGCACTTCACGATACATTTTCATGTCATCTGCAAACTTAAGCACAGTAGACTCTATCCCACTGTGAGCATATAATACTTGAATGTGAAGGGTGATGGAAAACCTGGAAAAGTCAGGGAACTTAAAAAAAGTCTGGAAACGTCAGGGAGAAATCAGGGAAGAATGGCTGATTTGAAAAAATTCAGGGGAAATTCAACGTAGTCAAGTTGTTGAATTTCAAAATTAATGCTTCTACATGGTGTGCTTTATAGGGCCCATTTCCTGAGTAAAAATTTGCAACATTTCCACGTTTCCCGAGCACAAATTTGCAAAATTCTTCGTTTTTCCGAGCACAAATTTGCAACATTTTCCACGTTTTCCAAATACATATTTTTTTTAAAATTTTGCAAAGTTTTCTATAATTTTCAAATTTGTCATTATGAAATTTTGAAAAATATGTAAACATTTCACATTGTCAGTGGTCAGGGCAATTTTTTTATAAGCTGGAAAAGTCAGAGACGTTGAAAATGCAATTTTTGGAGGGGGGAACCTGATGTGTCATTCGCTGTTATTGAACTAATAATTTAATAATTCTGATAATAAGACTAAATTGTCTGAATAACGCTTTCATGACCTTGTTTTTACATCAATGACCACAATATAATTCGACCCCCGCTGTTGTGTACGAGCTATATAGCTTTTCACTTTCATCTTAAGTCGTTTGCTCTTAAGTTGTTTGCTCATCTACTTCAATTTCGGTCATGGCTCACACATATTCTTCGAAGCTGTACACAATACGAGTCCATATAATTGAGCTACGATCTTTTTTAGAAACGTGTCATGTCGAAGTTCGCGCTTGACATCATTCCCAAATAACACTTATATATTTTTAGTTTTGCTCCGATTCGTACTGTAGGCCCACGAACTGTTGCTATTGACACAGTTACACCATGTCACGCACAAGTTCACTCTACTTTTCGTTACCCTTTTTCACAAAAAAAAAACATTTTGCTCGTAGTTTCATTTTAAGGCGAACTACGAAGGAATGTGAGGGTAGTTCAAAAAATCGACGCTTTATTCTCAAGGGGCTTTTTCTCAGGGATCCACCGTCTCGTTTTAAGTTATATTCCTGCAAATTCACAAATCCGCAATTTACAATCAAGGACGCATTTTTTTTTTTTCGGATAGCGCCAAATACGCCATTGTGACACGATTTGGCACTAAGATTCGAAAATCGATCGCGTCCTTCGTTGTAGTTTGTGAATTTGCAGGAACGTAACAACTTAAAACGAGACGGTGGATCCCTAGAGAAGAAGCCGCCAAATTACGCGTAAGTGCAAATTTTCTTTATTTTCAATTGTCATATATATAAAATAGAAAACAACGCCATTTTGTTTTTGAGGCCAGCCAATCCTGTTGCGTTTGCTTGCACTCTTGCTTGAGCAAGTCCGTACGATTGGTCGTTCGTGACACACACCCCAGGAGCGCGAACTCCGTGGGGAATAACAAGGCCATAAATCTTTTCTAATTTGCGCCGGACCATAAAACTGTCAAACAGGTTTTCCGTCCCCCATCCGGGATGTATCCAGGTCATATGGCGCCATCTTTTGGAGCCAAAGAACAGCTAAATCTAACTATTGATCGCATTTAAGGGGTTAGAAAATCATTAAACACTTTTTACCCGGGCAAGGCCGGGTATTACCGCTAGTTATTTCTAAAAGAAGAAAAGGTTGTTCGCGATTTCACCATTGTAGGTATAAAGCGTCGATTTTTTGAACTACCCTCACTTTCCTTAGTAGTTCGCCTTAAACGAGCTATTCTAGCCGGATAATCGACGATTAACTTGCAGTTTTGGTCGACTTTATCTAAAACTATACGTAAGAGGCCGCGATTAATTAAATTAATTCATTCATCTAAAACTATATAGGAGGGTTATACCGTGAACGATATAAACGTAGTCTTTAATGTTTGGCCATATTTTTGTAACGATTCGTTTATTACACTAGTAATTGAATTCGTTTAGCTTTTAATAAATGTCGTCGGAAGTAAACGAATGGGGCTCGTTAACGATAATGGTCCATTAAAACTTGTCGCAGTTAGATTATACGATACTCACGTGTAAGTTAAGTCGTTCATTCGCCATACCCGGAATACCGAACATTTTTGATGGATACTATAGTTTTAGTTAGGATTAAAACCACGTGATTTATTAACCACTACGTAGTATACGATTTGTCTCCGCTAAAATTCGCATTGAGTCTTGAACGAATAAATTAACATTAATCTAGATACCCTCGGAAAGGGAAATGGAAATGAGTTCGTATTAGCAGAACTTCGTATAAAGCGAGCTTATGGTACTCTTTTCCAAGGGAGGACTCCTGATGGGAGCCCCTGTGGGCCACAGATTTCATCTTAATGAGATTCCATCCTACGTGTCCACGAGAAAGCCGCCAGATGGCGTGCTTGAAACCGATTTTTCTCATTAACAATGTTTCGCTGACCACCGGCTAAGCTGTGAAAAGAAAACGACGGCATTCCTGGAAGTCCGTGAAATTCTTCGTCGAGATTCGAGCCCTCGCGGTCAGTGGTGGTCATCCGCTCTGACCGACGGGCGGTTCGGACAACCGGAGAGAGAGATAATTGGTTTCCAACCGATTATCGTGCGATAAATGTAAAGAAATAATCCGTGGACGATATGAGCACCCACTGCGATTTCGTAATATTACCATTGCTTTTGCGTATATGCATCATCCGGGCCCTTAAGCCTAATGACATCCGCAGCCTGGGCACGTTTCCACGCATTCGCACCAATGGCTATTATGTGATGGTCATCTTGTCGCTATTTATCCAATTGAGAAACTAGCGAGCGAGCGATGAGGGTATTTTTATTCGTACATTTTGTCTTAAAAGTAAAAACTCCCACTTTGAAAACGGATAAATTTGAAAAAAAAAATACACTCTGCTCTGATTATAACATTGTACGTGTCATGAATTTTAAAAATTCATTTTAAACTACATTTTGCGCATTTCGCTACATTAGACGAAGTGAGTCTATTATAATAATAATAATAATAATAATAAAGCTTTATTATTATTATTATTTTTAATTAGTGGATGACCGCAGCGCCCCCACCCACTTCAGCAAAGGCGATTCATGGTTAACGTTTCGCAGTGACAAAGGGGCCATTCGAAAAAGACGCCCTCACAATTTTCCGAAAATTAGATTGTTATTATTTATTACTATACAATTAAAGCGAAAGCTATACCGTTGAAAAACAATAAACCGGACACGTGACTTTGTCCAGTCTATTGTTGAATAAATTCAGTCATTCCTGCCTGTCCTTTTTGAATGGCTCCTATACATATATACATACATTCGAAGTACATGGGAAGTTTCTGAAATTTTTAAATTAAACAGCTCTTCTTTATATATATATACAGTATATATACAATATATATATATATATACGATTAAATTCAAGTTTATATATATTAAATTCATATACAGTATATATATTCTCGTCAATGCATTTGAATGTCTTTTTTAAAATAAAGTTCAAAATGTAATTTAAAATGAGCTTTAGTAATTAAAATGCGTGACAAGAACTGAAAAAGTAACTTAAAATGCATTATATCGTTCCGCTCTCTATATGCAACTTTTCGAGTGCATTTCTTTAAAAACTACGTGGGCTGTCATCGATCTGTTGTTCACTAACTTTCGTTCCCGTTATTGTATACGAGACTATTACATCTTTATTGACATGCCTTACATTGTTTCGATGTGATCGAGAACTAAATTAAATTGTATATGATATTTTTTCGAAAAGAAAAAAACCCGGAATGTCCGTTTATTGTTGTGAAGATTCTGGTTTATAAATAACTTCGCGTTAGGTGGTAAAATGTTAGAAAAGTGGAATGTGAAAAAGTTAAAGAAAACGAAAAAAATAAACGAAACTAACAACAAAAATAACCGAAAGATGAATATTAAAAGCACGATATGTTGGAAAAAATACGTCAAATTTTTCCATCGAAAAAACAACTAATAAAACAAATGTTTAGTTTATTTTTGTAGACAATGATTCGAGTTTATTTTATAACGTATTGTTTAAAAAAATGTAATGTTTCGGTATCAGGCTAAATAAACTGCACCGTCTGAAACTAAATATTAATACAGTCGAACGTCGTTGAGACAAATCTCAAGTGCATGGCGCGTCAACATTTGTTCGTTTAAACTGAAGTTCGTATTATTGAACGTCAAACAAAACGTGACTTAATATGAACTAAAGTTCCGTCGAAGTTTAAACGAATACAAATTTGTAGCACCTTCGAGGACAGGAAACAGGCCGAGAATTGTCGACAATATTTACACTTTATTTACAACTAACGAAGATTGCTTCTGAACGCCGCGGAGGGGCGACCATACTGTCTGACAGAGGTCGCCACAGTACATCCCCGACAGTGACAACGTTACAGTAGCGACAGTTGAACGTAATGTGGCGACCGTAACGCATGGTCACCGGTGAAGGAAACCGTCGTCCCGATGAGGGCGGTGGAGTTGGCGGGTGGTGCGGGTGAGTCGTCGAAGGTTGGGGTAAAGCAGTCCGTGGTGGCGGTACTGGTACCGATCCCGGGCTTGGCAGGAGCGCCTTGCCAGCGCTCTTGCCAAGCCCGGGACGACCGGTGGGGCCGGCCGCGGTTGTGGGAGTCCGTCGCGTAACCCGCGGTGTCTAGGCCATGAAATGTGGGCTTGAGGCGATCCATCCCGATGGTAACTCACTTGCCCCGGGCGATCAAGGTGAAAATCCTCCCTTGTCGCGAGAGCACCTTGAATGGACCATCGTACGGGGGCTGAAGCGGGCGGTGGATGGCGTCGTGCCACACAAACACATGCGAAGACGTTGCTAAATCCGCAGGCATGAAGATTGGCGACCGGCAGTGAGCAGGGACGGTGCTGACCGGCGAAGGTGGCCAGGTTACGCTTGCAGGTGGCGAATGCGGTTTTTGCCTCTGGTGTACACACTATCGGCCGATGGTCATTCTTCTTGCTGTCCTTAAGGACAGCTTCCTCAGCATGGCAAGGAAGCGCCACATGTCCTTGACATTCGCCGGCTCGGGAACTCCGCGATGGCCGCCACTTTCTCCGGCAGCGGGCGCACGCCCACATGCGAGACCTCGTACCCAAGGAATGCGACGTTCTCCCACCCAAACACGCACTTGGACTGAAGTGGACATGTTGTAATTCACGCAATGAATTACGACGTGAATCCTAAGTCAATGAATTAGTGCTGGGTCGTTCACTCATGAACAACTAAAAATAAACTAAGTCAGTGTTTTGTTTCTTTTGTATGGGGATGTCAGTTTATATTGTACTAGCGGAAAAGCCCGGCCCAACCCGGGTAAAAATTGTTTGATTTTCTAACCTCTTTTATGCGATCAGGAGTTAGATTTAGTTGTCCTTGTCTCCCAAAGATGGCGCTATATGATCTGGATACATGCCGGGTGGAAGGATGGGAAACTGGTTTGACAGTTTTATGGCTCCGGGGTAAATTAGAAAATATCACGGCCTTGGAATTCTCCACGGAGTTCACGCTGGGGGGGTTGTGTGCCATGAGTGGCCAATAATATCGAAGCCACAATCAAACCCAGCCAGACAGTGACAAATAAGATGGACGCGATTTCTATTTTATATATATAGAATGTTGACTGTCGTTTTATGTTATTTTGTTTCAATGTAGGCCATTTGCTGTTACACATCACGTGTATGTTATTTCTCAGTACTGTATTATGTATGCATTAGTTTTTTTAATGTCATAAACACCGTTTAAACTATTTGTGAGCTTTCATTGCACCCCTGGAGTTGTTAAATTGCATGATCGCGGACACCGGACGCTTATCCGCATTATCTTTATAACAATGTCGAAAGCATCTCGAATTTGGAGCTCAAAGCTCTGTTTTGTTTCTTTTTATTAATTCGTGTGAGGTGTTAATTAGAGGTCAAGAAGTGTCTATGAAACCACCTGGAATTAAGGTATAGGCATCACGAGTAACATGATACGAAAATCGACCGTGGACAATAAAACCGTGCCTGTCAGGGAAAAAGGCCATTTTTGTCTGAGGAAAGTCAGGGAAATGTCAGTCCTCGGACCGCCATCATAAAACTCTTCCTATGTGGGCCGATCACCCGGGATATCATCATACAACGGTTAAACGTTCAGCTCTTACCGTACCTGTTCTGAGGGTACTCTGACGAGAGAAGTAGAAGCTGCTGTCGTTTCCGGAGACTTCTCTGGCCCCGGCTGATCTCCTCCTCCTCCTTCTGCGCCTCCTGCAGCCGAAGACCATGAGGAAGCCTTGTCTGAACTTCTTGTGCATGAAACAGTACGTGATGGGGTTGCAGCAGGAAGAAGTGTAAGACAAGAGGTGCAAGAGGGCCACGCCATTGGGGCCTATGCTCTTGTAGACGGCTTGAGCGTTGTAGAGGTACACAGTGTTCACCACGTACATCGGCGTCCAGCAGATGAAAAATTCCACGACCACCACGAACAACATCCGGATGACGCGCCTTTTGGCCGCCAGGCTTTTGTCCAAATTGGTGCGACGGATGATGCGCTTGAAGGGCTTGCTGGAGGCAGCCGTGGCGGCGCCACGGAGGTCCTTGATGGAACAAGACGAAGACGACGAGCCTTCTTCCGTCGTCCTCTGGAGAGGACGCAATTGTAAGACGTTCGAATGTAGTTGGCCTTCTTTGCCGTTGCTGTTGCCTTTTTGCGAAGAAGATCTTCCTCTGGATTTCCATTGTTTGCTCCAAGACGCGTCGTTGTTGCAACGCTTTACTTTGAGGGAAGGTGGACGAGGGCCGTCCTTCGTCGAGATGCAAGAGTTGCTGTTCATCTCTGAAATATACAAAAAAAAACCGATATTGAAATCCCTGTGCGGAAATGAAACCTTTAAGGGCATTGTTAAAGTCTTCTGTTTGAACTCGGAATCAAAAAGAAGGATATGAAAAATAAACGAGGGGTTTCGGAAGGAATGAATGAAAAATGGCCACCGCTGACGGCGGCTGACCTATTGATGCGCGGTCAGGGAAATCGAGGATTTTTTCAAAACGAGTGGCGGATTTGAAAATCCGAAAAAAACACAAAAAAAGGCAACGAAATTGAATATTGCCACACGCAATTCCAACGTATTTCCGTCCTCTTATTTTTAGGTCATTCGATCGACGCCTCTGTTTTTCAACAAAAAGCAGCAATGAGGGTGCAACGCATTTGCCACCCCACTATCGCACCCTGTAAATGACAGCGTACACCCAGACCTTGAAAACCTGGAAAAGCCAGGGAACTTGAAAATGTCTTGAAAAGTAAGGGAGAGATCAAGGACGTATGACTTATTTTGAAAAACTCAAGGAAATTCAATTTATTCGCAAAATTTTACACGTTTTCTGAGGACAGAATTGCACAATTTTTCAAGTTTTCGGAGGACAAGTTTCCAACGTTTTTCACGGACAATTTTTCAAACTTGGACACGTTTTCTTAGGACAAATTTGCGACGAAACTTTTTACATTTTCTGAATACAAAATTGTCAAATTTCTAAAAAAAAAATTCATGGAAATGTTATAACATTTTAATTTCTATGTTTATTTTAAAAATTGGCATTGGTAAATTTGGCAAAACATTTTACTGTGTTGATTTTGGAAAATGTCACTTTTTGACACTATAATTAGTCAGGGAAATTTCTTTAAAATCTGCATGGAAAAGTCAGGGAAGTTGAAAATGAAATTTGTGGGGGGACCCTGCATTTAATTTTAAGGAATTGGGATTGATTCCTGCTTGGTGCTTTTATGCTGCCCTGAGATGAATTTCTTTGAACTCCTCGATTGATGCTCTTTTTTTTTTTTTTTCCTTTTCCCGATGCTTCTCGTTGACGTCATAAGGATAAACCCTTCGCTTTTTATATTCGCATTGGACGCTCGACTTTTTCATACATTATATTACTTCGCTAACATTTTTTTCGATTTTTTGATCTTAAGTTCCGTAAGAACTTTTTATATAAAAGAAGTAAATCCATTTTGAAATTGCATCGATCGAGACATATTGGGCATGCACTGAAAAGAAATGCATTTGGAAATATGCGTATAGATTAGACGATATGTATAGTTAGGGCATTTCAAAATTCGTACTTTATTATAAAATGTATTCTAAAATGCACTGACGAGAATAGATTTTGAAATGCATTTTAATGAGTGAGACCTCATTAAGAGGAACTATCTTTATACGAATTTCTGCTAGTACGAGCTCATTTTAGTCTCTATATCCGTAGTGTATGGAGGAATAATTCTTCGTTTAAGACAAATACCGAATACTGATTTTAGAAATTTTTGGCTAAAACGAATGAGTTTTCGAGTATAAAAGTTGCAGCTTCTCCCCATTTACGTTTACCGTTTTTGTCTACCAACAACGTCCCTCGTGATTCCGATCTAGGGTTGTATTTTCAAATGCATTTATTTTGAATATGGGATGCTTTAGCCGTTTGATCATAAATAAAAACATCGGTTTTTCTAAATCAGCTGTGCTTTAAGCGCATTTTATTAGTTTTCGTCCTGTTCTCAATGATGGAATATATTACTCTATAGAAATGCACTTTCCCTATACACCCTAGTGCTTTGATTATAAGCATGAAACCTACGATCTCGGTAGATTCAATTTTTTAGTATGTTTGATCTTTATAATTAGTTTATGATGAGAGCTTCGTATTTGGAATCATAACTTCTTTTCAACGATGTAGCTGTTTTTTAGGCTTCTACTCGGACTATATTTCGGAAAAAACGAGATTGAATTTATAACTTAATCCAGCTTCATGATATCAACATGCATATGTCAGCGTATGAAGAGCTATATTGCACGAATTAATGATTCGGTTGGTTTGCTTAGAATTGAAGTGTCCCTAAAAACATAACTTGAATTTTACGACGAATTCACTCGCATTTATTGGGAATCCCGACCTAGGGCGTAATTCTATGTATATTTATATAAAGCGCGATTGCCGAACAAAGTATACTTTTATTACTACGTATTTCAATGTTTTTACTTATCGAAAAAAATCAAATTGAGTTAAAAATGGATTTTAAGGTGCATTTTCAAGTACATTCTCGTCAGTGCATTTCAAAATGTATTTTAATAACGCAACAATTTGTTATCGATATACCGGTATAAATGCTTTCCTGTTTGACACTTGGAAGATGCAGGAAAAGTCAACCTAGAATTAGTTCACTTTCCTGCATGTTCCGAGTGTCAAGCAGGGAAGCGTTTGTATAGGGCAATGTTTGATTGCCTGTATCTCTCGTATTTTATGTCCGAATTTGGTTCTGTTTGTGCTATCCCTGTTTCTCCATCATTGTACATGACCCTACTACATGTACATAATTGTAGTCCTTACAGCCTTTTTTTATTTATTTGTTATTATGCACCGAGTTTCTATCGTTTTCTCTGATCTATTCCACCTGCATACTATGTTATACATTGTACTGAGCCATTCAGGATTTTTCTCAGGGTTTATCATCCCAAGTGAGATTTGACGATGCTTCCGATCGAGTACATCCACCCAAGTTACGATGTCTTCTACCGTAATTGCATACCAAAGCGTAAAATGCAAAGACCTTCTAACCGAGTTAAACCATTTCCAATTAAGGATCGAAGCACTTAAAACTCTTTCGTTAACGAGTTAGTGATTTACGAATGATTATTATACTCGGGAGCTTAATCGTGAATCGTCGCTCGAAAATAAAGCCATTTGTTTGATTAGCGTTGATCGATCCGTTTATCGCGGTGTTAAGTAGATTTACGTGGATAATTCGTCCGTTTTCCAATCGGGAAATACAGTTGCGCTTTCAAACTACACGAATGTGTGGTAATTCAATTCAACTCGGTACTCTACATGTCAGAGAATAAATGCCATATGGTCTTGCCCAATTTCAGGAAAATGCTCCTACGAAACTCGTAACAAATGTGAACTATTTTGCGAGCATTTCAAGCATGCATCCGGAGACTGTTTGCGAGAAGATTTAACGCGAGTCGCCTCATTCGCTCTTCTTTCCATAAGTTTAGTAATGGGAGGAAGTGAGCTGGATTTAACTCCAAATTTGCCTTTATTTAGAGCCACGGCGCCTTTTGGTTTCTCGATAAAAAGTAAACCATCCATCGATGGATTAACTTTTAAGACCGTATTTTATAAGGACGCTACGGGACGTTGAATGAACTGTTGGATTTACTACTTTCTTAAATCCTCGCTTAATTTTTGTTATACTAAATTGAGTTTTATAGGTTGCGTATTTCAACCTGGAAATGTTTTATGGGTTCGTTCAACCGATTAAACGCACCGTGGGCGGCTGGTTTTCGCGACATCCGTAAATCGCGGATGCTCTTTTTCACGTCGAAAACTTAAATCTTCGACGATTTGAATAACGGAGGGATGAAAGGGGGGATGTGCTGGGGGTAACGTTAACCGATCAAAGATCGCGGACCCTCTCATTGGACGATGCGACGTAAAAGAAAGGGGTATCGAGGACGCCACCAGTCTGTTCCGGTCAACTCACGGACGCTTTATTACGTACGAAACTGCGGTCAATCCCCGCTTAACGACACTCGACTTTTACGAAGGATTCACACCTACGCTGACCCCTACGATGACCCCCCTCTTCGTGTTTCGACCGCAGGGTTCGGCATTTCATCTGGATATTACCCGAATTACTCTATATATCATTCAACCCCCGTCTTAAAACAGGGTTCCCCCACACCTGGAAAAGTCAGGGAACTTGAAATTGATTGGAAAAAGTCATTGAAGAATGAATTATTTTGAAAAAGGCGGGGAAATTCAACATTATTTAGGTGGCCACAATCCCAAATTTATGCTTCCACGATAGTGTGTGGGTAATTCAGAGCCCATTTGCAAACTTTCAAAAAATATTTTAGTATATGCAAATTTTACTACAAGTTCCGAGGACAAATTGGCAACATTTTCGACAGATTCCGAGGACAAATTGGCAAAATTTTCATCAGATTCCGATGACAATGTTGGCAAAATTTTCGATAGATTCCGAAGACAAAGTGGCAAAATTTTCGACAGATTCCGAGGACAAATTGGCAAAATTTTCAACAGATTCCGAGGACAAATTGGAAAAATTATCCCCAGATTCCGAGGACAAATTGGCAAAATTTTCGACAGATTCCGAGGACAAATTGGCAAAATTTTCGACAGATTACGAGGACAAATTGGCAAAATTTTCGACAGATTACGAGGACAAATTCGCAAAATTTTCAACATATTCCAAGGACAAATTCACAAAATTTTCGAGAGATTCCGAGGACAAATTGGCAAAATTTTTCAAATTTTCAGACTTCACGTTTTTAAAACATTCAACATTTTCCGGATACATAATTTCTATATACGTACATTTTCAAAATTATCCTTAGTAATTTTTGCAAAACATTTTACTTCGTTGATTTTGCAAGTTACGTCCATTTTTGATATTGTCATTGGTCAGGGAAATGTTTATAAAAACCTGAAAAAGTCAGAGCAAAGTCATGGAAGTTGAAAATTAAATTTCTGGGAGAACCCTGTGTTGATTTGAATAAGCGTGTATTTCTAGATCCTTTCTTCAAACGGTTATTTCAATTCTATAGGATCTTTTTTGTTCGTGATTAGTGCGTGCAAAATGCCTTTGGTGTGAATTGTTCGTAAGTCGAGTGTTGCCTTTATACGACCTTATAAGTTTTAAGAGGGGAAAAAAGGGGCCTAGTTTGGCGTTAATGATTAAGCTCGATCTGGTAACTAATTAGCTCGGGTCTCTTCGGGCGTGTAATGATCTCCGAAATGACGCGTCTTAAGGACGGATGAAAATGATGGACGTCATTCGTATCATTTCCTGATTTAGCCTCGGCTTAACGACGTCGTGATGCCGAGCCTTATTTACGATTAATTATCATTTTCTTCTCCATTAAGCTAATTTTAATCGAGGACTTTATACGGAAGTCATTTTTATTGTTGACGGAAATGAGGAGAGTGCGCGCAGAAACATAAAAAGACCCTCAGGAATTCACTCGATTATAATCCAACAACGAATCGCTCGATTTTTTGTTTTTTGCGATGCAATTACGCATTTAATTGTATCGTTATTGGAAAAAGATGATTCTTGGGTCTATAAAGACACGAGTATAACCAATATTTTCTAAAAAAAAAAAATGTTATACAGGGTGACGCAAAATTCAACGCATCTTAAATTGGCAAGGATGAGTAAAATCTGATTTGGGGCCATTCAAAAAACTGGTACGCAAAATTTGCCTAAAATTGGACAGGGGGGTCCGTATTCTGTCCGGTCAATCAGAATCCCCCCTTCCTTCCCCTCTTTCCCCGTTCGGACGTCCGAAACTTTAAAAATAACTGTGGTCTATTCGGGAAATTTTCGAAGTTGTCCACAGAATCTGTTAAAACTTAATATCATTTTCTCCTCGGAACTTGTTTAAAAAATTTCGAATCTTTACTCGAGAACAGTTAAAAATGTTGAAGATTTATACTCGGGAAAACTTGGAAAATGTTGCAACTTTGTCCTTGGGAAAACGTGAACAAATTTGTAATGATATCCTCGGAATAGGTTGAACATTTTACAAAGTTGTTCTGGGAAAGTTTGAAAGTTTGCTTATGGACGCTGAGCTTTCAAGTTCTCTGACTTTTCTAAGTTTTTCAGAACTGGAGGTACCCCGTTTACTGACTTGCTCGAAAACAATGAAAATTTTGCAAATTTGTACTGGGAAAATGTGAAAATTTGCGAATGGACCCTGAACCCTTAAGTTCCCTAGTACTTTTCCAGGTTTTCCAGGATCAGGGGTACACCGTTTACTGACTTTTGCATTTTATAACGCATCAACTATGCAATATCGCGCTCGATTTCCATTTTAATCTGGAAACTGAGTTTATTTGGGATTTTTTTTTTAAAAAAGGACGTCCCATCCCCGTCCTTGTCCACATTAATTTGTGTCCGTGACTTAACCTATATTATACAGTGCATGTACCTGTACATGTAGGTGTAATTTGAGAGGAAGCTGAATTATCCCTCACTCTGTCTATTGACCAGGTTTTAGAAAATACTTTAGTTTCTTTTACTCGTTACGAAACGATTCGTTATTGGAAAAAGAAAAGATGCATTTGGAGCCATAACGATATCTTTATCCGACTTTTTCTGTATAAAAACAACAATACCGAAGACACGTGACATTCATGTTGCGTATAGACGTGGTCTTAAAATCTATATTTTTTGTCCATTTTACCTTGATTTTTGTTCTCCAATTCCTGTTGCATTCCTCTGTAAAGCGAACGGGAAATTAAATAATAAGCCAGGCTCATGATGATCATCGGTAAAAACAGCAACATCGTGTCCAATATCAAAGTAAAAGCCTTTTCACCCTCGAGGCTGGGATACACTTCTCGACATCTGTACTTTCCTGAAATACAAACGAAAAAAAAACATCTTTAGACGAGGTTTTTCCAAGGTTTTCTATCTTGTTTTTTAATGCACTGCTAACAATTCGGCGTCTATTTACACCGAATGTAACTCTTAGTAAAAACTGAAACATTTAGCCAGGGGCATACTGTCTGATGTTCATCGTTAACAGGAATATACGGGCATTTCTTCGACGTTTCGAAAGCCGTGAAATGAAGTCTGGGTTTTTGTGTTTTTGGTCACATTATCGACATCTTACGGAGTATAAAAACAACCCTCTAGATTTAAGACTCGTTTGTCAAGGCGTTAGTTTTAAAAAAAAAGCAAAAACATGCGTCTCGACGCTGTATCTGAACGTAATCCTCAGAAAGATCGAGAGGATGATAGACAAAAAATAAAGCAATGAGGATCATCATCATTTATCGATAGATAAACACGCGATAATAATACCTTTTCCGTCTAAGGTCAACACGTCTCTATTTTCATCTGAAATTCAAACTAATGCACGTTGACAAAATCAAAATGTTTTAAACCGGTGGTTTCCTGCCTTTTTATCTTATACGGACCGGTAAAAATGATAAAAATATTTCGCGGATCTTTAAGGAAGGTAGAAATGCAAATCATTCTCAGGGTTTCCCCAGATATTTAGTATTAAACTTTCCAGACTTTTAAACAAATTTCCCTGGCAAAGTCAATGTCAAAATTGGCACGTAGTTTGGCAGTGTTATTCATGTTTTTTATAAAATCGACGCTGGAAACTATGTAACATTTTACGCATTTTTACTAATGATGATTTGGAGCAATTTTACAAAATTAACATGAAGAAATTGTGACAATATTCCTAGTTGTCTACGTCAAATGTTGAAAGTTTTAAAATTTATTCTCGTAAAAGATTGGAAATTTTTAAAAATTAAAGAAAATGTCCCAATTTGTACACGGAAACGTGGAAAATTTTAAAGATTTATTCTGGTAACCGTGAACAATGTTGCATGTTTGCACGCGGAAACTGTTGAGAAGTTTGCAAACTTGTTTTTCGGGAATCGTTGAAACTTTTGAAAATTTGTCCTCGTAAACTGTTGAACATTTTGAAAATGTGTTCTGGGGAATTTTTAAAACGTTCGTAAACGTCTGAGTTGACCACGTGCAATGTAGAAGCATTCATTTCGTAAAGCATCCGTCTGAGTACTCCTAAGCTCAGGGGCCGTTCATAATTTTCATGTACACATTTTTACCACTTTTTAACACCCCCTCCTCCCCTAGGTGGACATTGGTAGACAATTACGGTACCCCTACAGAAATTACATGTACATTGACTGCACCCCTCCCCCCCCCATTTCTATAAATATGAATTTGTTTTACATTCTGTATGCTATATTTACAGGGTCCCCCCA
>JAQGBX010004679.1:0-14885 GCA_034698745.1 Megaphyllum sjaelandicum | reverse complement strand
CAGCGCAGCTAACAATTGTGTCTTTGCCCCTATTTTCAAAACATTGTAACAACTTCAAATAATTGCCAATAAAAACACAAGCAGATTTTTCATATCTCGAACGGTTAAGAAAAAAATTGGGTGGTGATGGAATTATGAATCACCCTGTATAATTAGCTGTTAGATGCTTATAAATAAGCTGGCCGCTTGCTGCTTATTTCAATATTTAATATTGGTCGAGCGCCACAAATAGTATACAATTGCACGCTTCTTTCCTTATCAGCTATTTTTTCTGCAGTAAGTTTCTGTTGCATAAATTTGAATAATGGTGTGTCTGTCTTGCCATTCCCCTGGGCCCTGATGCCAATGAGACGCTTCCCTGGATTGGTTTAAATGTCACGGGAAAGCTACTTAATGGCAAAATAAATAATGGTGTCTGAGTATGCTGCATAACTTATTTTGTAGATATCTTCGATTTATGCAAATCTGTTTGTGATGAAGATAACATCTTGTAAAAAGTAAATAATTTATTCTTCAAAATGGGAGAATACAAAGAAACCCTTATCGAAATGCATTGGCGTTCGAAATTTAATGAATATGGATTACATTTAGATACTGACAAGATATGTTATATTTAAAACTTTTCGTTCTAATGAAAACAACAGATTAAATCAGCTGGTTTTAGTGTTAATTGATTAGCAGCAGGTTTGGGAATCTTTTCGTCTTTCAATTATAGGATGGAAAGATTAACAAGAACTTATTTACGAAGCATACATCTAATTTTATGAAATGATGAAAGCTGTGTTTTTTTTTTGTTTTTGTTTTTTTCGTTAAAATCAACTTTATTTTATGGGAGACATATAGAGATTTAGATTTTTACGATAAACAAATGTTGCGTTATCAAAACCTTTTTAGGAGTAGGGTGTGTCAGTTTTTGTTATATTGTTTTAAGTGACTAAATAAAAGTTAAATCTGCTGACTTTATAAAAAACAAATATTAGTATTTTTTATGAAGAATAATTGATTAGTCACTTATATGACAGAAAAATGTATTATAAATTTTTTTTGACAATTTTATTTAGATTTTTCTGTATTTTTATACATGGAAATAGATTCAGCAGATTTAACTTTTATTTAGTCACCTTATCTAAGGGATTTATATTTTTTTGGGCACATAATTTTCGAAACATGACTTTTCTAATGTATATTTTGTGGTAAAGTTTGGTTTATGTATGAAACATCGTTTACCAATATATTCATGTTGGTGAAATCAGTGCAGGAATTTTTTGTATTAAATTTGAGTTGGCTGCTGCTGTTGGCTACAATACAATTGTAGAAGTACCGACAAAGCATAAAAACTTATTTTTGAACAAACGTGCCATGACTAAACGCAATATTTAAGGAAGTGAAATTAAATGCAGTAGTGAAAGTTTCACGGTTAGTGGAATTAGGTGAATCCTCTTTATGTGCTCGCAGATTATGGTGAAAAGTTTTTTTTTACTTTCCCCCACCCCCTCTCCCACTCTTCAATTAAAACTGTTTATTTAGGGAATGACTGGGAACTACTGCGCAGTCATTATGATGGCCATCATTCTAAATTTCTCATCAATGCAAGCAATTGGGGTCATTAATGGTTTGTCATTTTCACCGTGTTTGGTTCAATTGTAATCTAGGCCAAACTAATGAAAACACCGGAAAAATGTCTGCCAAACAAATCCCATTATACGGAATTGTTTAATCGACGTTGGATCAGCTGCGTTTCAGGAAAGTAAATTAGCCTGCGAATGGGCCTTCCAATCATGCCCGACCTTGATTAGCTTTTGAAACGTTTGCCGCAATTTTGTTCTTATATCCAGTGACTGAACTTTCCGCCCATTGATATTAGCAGGACCAGCCAAGAGAAAATAAGAAATTATCGATTTCCACTGAATGTGCCATTGCTTTGATTATAGACGGTGTTCGTGTATCAGCAGCGACGAGCATAGAATCATTAATGCAGGATGATTTTCATCTTGCGGTGAATGACATTGTATATCACGTCAGCCCTCCTGTATCAGGTAAGCCTGGATTTTTTTTAAAAATATTTCCAGTCCTCTGAAGCCTCTGAATGGTAACATTTAGCCTGATGGCGCGCTTGGAGAGCACAAATCGATGCTCTTGACCCTGCTGATTTCTGCAATGTCCCACTCTTGGAAATTGAAATTCCCACAATGGGTTAGCGAAATTGTTGTAAAAATACAGGGTTCCCCCAGACCTGGAAAACCTGGAAAAGTCAGGGAACTAGGAAATGACCTGGAAAAGTCAGGGGAGAATGGTTTATTTTGAAAATGTCAGGGGAATTCAACGCAATCATGGCAATCAAAAATTTATACTTCTACAAGGTTAGCTCAATGCTCATTTTCCGAGTAGAAATTTGCAAAAAATGTTCACCTTTCCGGAGTGGAGATTGGAAAAATTTCCCACGTTTTCCATATACAAATCTACACAATTTTCCGCGTTTTCCGAATAGAAATTATCTAAATTTGCCACGTTTTCCGAATAGAAATTAGCACAATTTGCCACGTTTTCCGAGTAGAAATTAGCAAAATTTGCCACGTTTTCCGAGTAGAAATTAGCAAAATTTGCCACGTTTTACGAGTAGAAATTAACACAATTTTCCACGTTTTCCGAGTAAAAATTAGCAAAACTTTACACGTTTTCCGAGTGAAAACTAGTTAAATTTTACACGTTTTCAGAATACAAATTTTTCCCATTTTAAAATTTTTTATGCAATTTTTTTAAATTTAAAAAAAAATATTCTATGTTAATTTTCAAATTGTCATTAGTAAATTTAAAAAAATATGTTCCAGTGTCAGATTTGAAAAATATGTTAATTTTTCGCGTTGTCGTTTGTCAGCGAAACTTTTTAAACCCTGGAAAAGTCAGGGAAGTTGAAAATGAAATTTCTGGGGGAACCCTGAAACAGTACTTAAAAAAATGTTGTTGTAAAAAACTGTACTTAAAAATGTATCGAGCAACAGATTTGGTGATAGTTTTTTGAAGGGAGAAGTATTCATGTTCGGTATCTTTTAAAAGTAATTATAGTTGGTGAGGTAAGTTTGTAAAACTTTTTCGCCTCATCTTCAATGTAAAATTTCGTCTTTTTAATTAACTATTGTGTTGGTGTTCGCTTTCAGAGCAGCTTACCCATGAGCAGTTACAAAGGTTATCGGACGTTAGACACTTGGTCAGCGTTTTGTACGAAGCGCTGTCAGTGGAAGAACATCAGCTCAGAAAGGAGAGGGAATTAATTCACAAGTTGGAAGAGTTGAAATGTGAATTAGAGCCCTTAGAACAGGTAAGAGGATGGTGCTCTTTGAATTTGAAAGTTTTGGCTGTCTTCTCGTCGACAAAGATGATCCTCGATGACCTGATCGTTTGATCTTGCAGTTGAATTTGCAGAGTGCTAAAGAATATTGAGACACTCCAATTGAATCTCGGATGTTTACTGTTATCCCATAATGGACTCTAGAATTTTGCAGTATTTTGTGATCTGAATAAATGCATAACTAGCTCCTGAATTACATGTACAGGGTTCCCCCAGACCTGGAAAACCTGGAAAAGTCAGGGAAGATTGGCGTATTTTTTAAAAAGTCAGGAAAATTCAATGCAGTCATGGCGATCCAAAATTAATACTTCTACAGTACATGATTAGCTCAGGGCCCATTTTCCGAGTAGAAATTTGCAAATATTTCCGCGTTTTCCTAGTACAAATTTACAAAATTTTTCATGTTTTCCGAGTTCAAATTTACAAAATTGTCTACGTTTTCCGTGTACAAATTTTCAAAATTCTCTAGAATTTCAGAGTACAAATTTTCCACATTTTCCGAGAAAAAATTTGCAAATTTAACCACGTTTTCCCTGTAAAAATATGCAAAATTTCCCACTTTTTCCGAGCACAAATTTTTAACATTTACCAAATACAAAATTGTCACATTGTAAAAAAATTTCATGCAAGTTTTTTAAATTTTAAAAAATTGTCCTATGTTAATTTTCAAAATTGTCGTTAGTAAATTAAAAAAATATTTACCAATGTCAAATTTGCAAAATATGTAAATTTTTCACGTTGTCATTGGTCAGGGACATTTTTTTAAAACCTGGAAAAGTCAGGGAAATTAAAAATAAAATTTCTGGGGGAACCCTGATGTAAACCTACCCGTTAATCATGCGAGACTTTCTTCATAGCTGGCATCTGCAGAATCAAAGAATGCCTGAAAAGTACAGCAGAATATTTGCATTTTTGTAAAATGGAACATGCATTTTCATGAAATTCACCTTAAATTGAAAACGTGCAGTATGTAAATCAATTTAGCACAAAATGGTGACTTTTTATCAATTATGACTTCCAGGTGACATTTTATCAATTAATGTTGGAGCTTTTCAGTTCGATAAACTGAAACGGAAGAGTTTTCTTGTTTGCTCAATCGTATACTGTACATACTGTATGATCATGCAATAACAGCTTAATGCATATTCATGAATGATTTTAGGGCTTTTTAGAAACCTTGATGTGTCATAATAGTTGTAGTGGAATAGTTTTAAGTGCTTTGCAAGAGTAGAGTTACCTTAAGAAGGTAAATAATTCCTAAAGTTTAATTGAATTTACTTTGGTTCTTCTTCAGTTGTTTCCTCTAATTTCACAATTTGATATAGCTTAATTGTTCCTTGTTGTTGCTCATCCATTCCTCCCCCCTCTGTAGTTGGTAGAGCACCATGACAAAAACAATCCCACAAATTTTTATAAAAAATAATACTATTGGCTTTTCACCAATGCTCGGGAATTTGAAATTTCGTAGATTTGTGCATTTCTTTAGTGTTTCTTAAGTATTTTCCGCTCACAGCTTTTAATTTTTCAGAAAAGACAAGAGCTTGTGGTGCTGGCTGATCGCCGCACAACCGTTCTCACCTGGTTTGGACTGGGATTAATGGCCACTCAGTTTGGCGTTTTGGCAAGGTTAACTTGGTGGGAATACTCCTGGGATATCATGGAGCCGGTTACTTATTTTGTAACTTACGGCACTTCGATGGCTGCCTTTGCCTATTTTGTACTAACGAAGCAGGTAATTTAAACATCGTTGGCTTTAGCTAATTGGACTGTACCACGTTTTGAGCCTGCAATTCCCAAACGCCCATTTCACATTTGCCATATGTTAATTAAGCTCTCCAGCCTCTGATTTGCAAACCTATCACGCAATGCCAAAATACCGAGTAAACTATGCAAACTATGCTCAGTAGACAATTCCCCTATTCGCTAATTTCAAACTAAACAAGCATGATGTGGAATATTGAAATAAACCAGGCACTTTAATTTTATTACGAAAAATTTTATCAGGAAATGTCGGTACAGAATATGGAATTTCTCAGCAAAACCTTTGCAAAACGGCAGACCATTAAGGCATTTGGGACCTAAGGCATTTTTAGGTTAAAAAAAATGAATAATTAAATTAGTATTTGCAGGTATTCTAGTGTATGTTTTACAGTGAAATTAAAATTGCAAGAATAGAGTAAGTTTTAAACTTTAATTAAGAATGATTTAATATTTTTATGCATTTTAAGCGGTTGGGAATAGGGTTCAACACTACATGTTTATGCAAATAAATTTAATGTGAGGTTTTGCATTTTTACAAGTAATTATAATTGCATTGAAATATCCATGTTCTTTACTTGGTATTAATTACAGTATTATATTTTGCATTTGTGGAATGGACCATTATTGTTATTTTATTTCACTGATTTGTTCTTATTTTTTTTTTTTGCTGCAGGATTATCTTCTACCAGACGTGAAAGATCGCCAGTTTTTAATTAGCTTCTATAAAAAAGCCAAGAAAGATGGCTTGGATGTGGGACGGTACAATGAACTAAAGGATTCAATTTCCCTCCTGGAGAGAGATCTTTCGCGACTGCAGGATCCTCTGCACCTTCATATACCACGGACTGCCATTCAAAGCGCTTCAGATAGGTCATCGATCTACAATTCCGTTGCTCAGCAATCTGATTTGCAGAAGCCGTTGTCTGAGTACAAAGATCCATCCAGTCGATGACACCTTCCGTCTTCGTTGAAGAAGACCTTAATTTAACGTTAATGTTGGAAAATAGATAGGAATTTCTTATATCGGCAGTACTTATAGACGGCCTCGTCAGTCTGCTTCCCAAATCCTATTAGCTATTGCAATTTTAAACGCTTACCTGAATTCTTAGTTGGACAATTATAAAAAAAATCAGTTTTCAATATATCCTTGTAGTTAGTGATCGACTGCTCAATCAGCAAGTAACTTACTATAATATACCATGCTTGGCAAGCCAGATTCTTTGGGTTTTTAGGTTCTAGAACAATATGCATTTTTAATTTTTAGAATTCTTCAATTTAATTTTAATTTTTTTGATCTCTTTGACTGAATTAAGAGCTTAGGAACTTCCTGCTATTGATAATTTGTCCAGTGTTGTCTTCCACATCAACCTTGCCAATTGCAGTGTGTTTTGTCTACACCATCGCGTTATGCCCCTTGCCGTAAATTCTACAAACTTGCACATTTTTCTAGAAGCTGAAAGTTTTTAACTTCACCGAATTTCAGGTTTACGGTTTAAATCATTTAACATACAATTTGGTATTTAAGTTCATTTGCTGGGCGTGGTTTGCATTATTCTCAGAAGAACCGATTTGATTTCATGTGCTGCTATCAGTACTGTCAGATGCCAAGATGGCATCATTGGGACACAGTTAGATAGGAAGAAGTATCTAACAACAATTTAACGGGAAATTTAACATAATTAAGGGACGAAGAAACCTTTGTTTTGATTGTGGTGACAGGTTTAATCAATTTCCTCATTACTTTATTTTCGATGAAGCTTTTGGTTTGGGTAACGGTAATTTTTGTCGCTTTTTGTTGGATTTTTATTTTCTTCCATCAGCAGAAATGTATAATTAAAGTTTATACTATCAGTATATAAGAGCTAACATATGACAATTTTTTTAAAAAAAAAACATTGATAAAAAAAAGCAAGTGCGGTAAATATGAAATTTTTTTGGGGGGCGATAAATTAACTTAACTAGCGATCACAACTTAAAATACACTTGTGATCCCACAAAAGGGTGTGAACGATTTGGTGATGATGACGTTATTCAGCTGCAAACTCCTCATGTATTGGTGTTATCACCATTTTTTATGAAAATTACTTGCGGAAGATGGCAATCACTACGACCATCGGTGCTATGCCATGCTGCCATAAACTTCTTTTGGGGTTTTTAAAATCGATAGTAAAAAAGAAAAATTGAAATTATTTCACTGTTACTACTCTGTTATCGTTGTAAGTTTGAAGCATAATTCGCTGCAAAAATCTTTAAATCACATTATACGTTTCAAAAATGCACAGAACAGGTGAAAATGTGCGCACTCTTCAGTATCCCATTTTACACCCAGGTTTAATACTAATGTCGCTTATGTGGTTTTGCAATTCTGAGAATTATTGGGTAAGCCTGCGTAGTTAGGTATTGGTCCTGTGAAACTTGGTGATTGGCACGATTTAAACTCATTTTACGGGTATTATAGCATAAGCTGCGTAAAGTTTTATTACCTGAATTCATAACCTGTTACACGCTAAGCAGACAAAAAAGATTCTGTTACGTGACTTATAGACATGTCAAGGTTTCTATTTGAATTATAACTTTTTAATGAGGTGTTTAGTTCCCCCCTTGCCAATCGTCATGTTTCAATTGGTTTCCAAGTAAATATGGCTTATCGTGCCACCTTGTAATCTTTGAGCTCGTGAATTATCTTTTGCAGTTTTAAATACAAAATTGCTTTTATTTTAAATGAGTTATGTTCACATTTTTTAAAGCCTTTAATCCGGTTTTCATACATTTCTTATTTCAACTATTTAAAAATTGATATTGTAAATTAACATACCAAAGTTATATTTTTTGCATTAAGATGGATATCTTGTGTTTTGGTTGGAATCTTTATTTGATTTCACATTTTTGAAGTGGTTACTCACAAGACAGTGTCAGAAATATCCAAATTTGTGATGTAGTGTAGTTTTTTCTTTACCATTTGCAGCAAGCCAAAATCAAACTTGTAATCTGGGTTATCTCAATTGCTGATCGTTTTTGCTCATGATCCCCCAAAATTACAGATTAACTCCATTTCTGCGACTTGCATTTAACGTAAACTTATTAAAAATGTGCTCCTGGTGAAATGTTTTAACATGTATTGAATTGTTTTTCTTTGGACTCAGCAGCACTGTGACAACCATAATCTCAGAATGGTTTATACACATCCTAATCCTCAGTATTTCAATATGGTAAATTGATAGTTTTCACATAATAATTCAGATGAAAGGTAAAACGTTATAAATTTGATCCTTTTGCAGACCTTTCTCTATCGTGGTGCAGTTTTCGATAAAATTATAATAAAAAAACTGAATTTTTATCACTCCATTTTTTTAAAAGTTCATGTGATAAACTTTCCCTGTGTTTTCGTACTCTTTTAACACTAATTCTATATTGAAAATATCATAATTTTAAAAATAATATTAATTAATATTATATAGCACGAACTGATGTTAACAGATTTTGAAAATTAACCAGTTATATTTAAAACACTGGCAAACACATATATATGCATCGTATTTACCCATAAAAATGGCATGTTAAAAATTTCTTAAAGGCTATTCCACTTGAAATCATTTTTTTAAAAAATATAATCACTTAATGAAGCATTTGATGATCAAACTAGGAAAACTAATGTAGCATGTTATAATTTATTGCTAGTTATATTATGCTTAATGGGCGAGCCATCCATTTCATAAAATAATAAAAACTTATGTTGTGCATCATTTCATATTCACGATGTTAACAATTTCAGATGCTTGAATTTTAAAATGTTAAGAAAGATATTATCTGGATCCAAAATAAAGGAAACTGTGGAAGCCAATTCTTTTAGATAAAAGAACACATACCGCCCGAAATTTTTAAAAAAATATATTATGTAATCATTTTTGAACACTTGGTCAAGTATAGAAAATTTCACCTTTCGAAAACACAATAAATCATTTTTTTTTGTAATATGTACTGAGGCACAATATATGCCCAAGCTAAAATGATGTTCACTTTAATAATGCGATATTACTTATTTTTGTGTTATTATATACAGTAATCACATTATGTTTCTATTATATTAATATCCTGTGATATAACCTAATTTTTTCCAAAAACTTTGCTGTCTTTGAGAACACCTTTGACAGGTATTATGTGCTTTCTGTACTGTATTGTTATCTTGTTTGAACTTGTTTTTGGAAGCATTTGTAAATTTAACAACATACAAATTGTTCTTAATTGTCAGCCTTCATATAATACCAATTTTGTTACTGCAAACCAAGTTCATCTCATAACTTTTAGCAGATATGAGGTTCAATTTACCACGTAACATTAACTGTAGTTTCCCAAATTATGTTCAAAAATGTCTTGTATTCTAAGTTTCAGGAAATTATTGAAATTCGTACATTTTTCTATAGGCTGTAATTTTTAACAATTAATACACCAGATAGTTTAATTTTATGGCATGAGAATTGTTCATCGTCCATAAAGTCAGACAACGATATTATTTGCCGATCTTGGCTGAATCACTCAGAAATATCCCAAAAGTTTTATGCAGGAATGTTTTATGGAACCTTTTGTGTAATTTTGACTAAGATTATGCAGTTAAACGAACTAATATCATTAAATAGAACAGTAATCATTGGATTTGTATAAGCAAAGCTATTTAGATCCAAACGTGATTCAAAATATGACTTTCAGTGAAATGCTTAATTTTTTTAGTATGAACTAACATCTTTTACAAGATTAACTACTGGTAATTGACGTGTGCTGTGGGGCATGATCACAATAAACTAGCTTGTAGTCGATTAGTGAAATATTTTGCATACAAATATAGAGAATCAGCTTCTTTTCAATCCACCTCTTAACTATTTGTCTTTACAAGATTAAATAATATTGCGAAACAAAAATAATCACTTGAAGAAATTTTAGGAGCATATTCTGACATTCACCTAAAACAACGTCGAGAAAACCACCAAACAACCCAGCTAAATAATTCTTGCACTGTAGGCATGCATTCTCGTAGAACGTTTATACCTTTAAACAAGGGTGCCATCTTAGCAGAGTTCAAAGTTGGCTCAGATGCACACAAAAATGTTTTTTTCTGTTTAAGTCTGGGTGAATGTCAGAATAGTTCTTCATAAATTTAACCAATGATGTATTTTTCTTCTCATTTTCATTCTTGCTATTTCTCACTATCCTACATTATAACTTGAAAATGGTCTTTGTGGTCCTGAACATAATCATCAATCAAAAAAAGGTTCCAAGCATTTGTACATAAGTAAAACAAGTATTAATTTTTAAATCTGATATTGTTTGTATTGTTCATTTCTTGTGATGGGCTACCTTCACATAACTAACACTTGCTAACGTTTATTAATTCTTGTTGACATTTTTTAAATCATGCTCTGATGACATGCATTGATTTATCGCAAACTGGAGGCAAAGTGAATGAATGTATGATTGAGCGTTTTGTTCAGATAACCTATTTTGAGGTATGGTAATTTTTTAAAGAGCTTCTGTACTGTGAAAGCAAATTAAGTGCGGATGCTTAAAATGAGGCCTTTAATTCAGTCCAGCTGTCCACTTTACGAGCCATGTACTTTTAACTTGAATGTTGCCCTTGTTATATCGATTATACTTGTGTTGAATAACTATTAACAATTATAATAAGAAGTTGAGCGGCTTAATTGTATCAATGTTTGATTTCTCATTATCTTTTTTTGACATATTTAACAACAGTTCTAGTTCTGCAAAGAAGTTTTAATCTGGTTCAATTTCACCGTTTCCACAAACAATCAACATTAACCATGAATCAACTTTATTTACACAATAAATAACGACAGGAGGAGTAGTCCATCAACATGTTATCATAACTGGTCCAATTCTGGGGTGCACACCATCCGATGCCGTACATGGCCAAGGGTCGATAGCTCTCCGCCATCTTTGGTGAAATGCATCGAAACCAAATCCTGTTAATTTGCAAACGATTCAATCAGATCCATATAGACAGCATGAAACATTGCAAAACTCGTGATTTAAAGGTTTACTGGAATGTCTGGAGGATTCATATGAAATAATGCCCACCTGTAAAAAACCAACTTGTGTTCCCATTTCTATGTTCAGGGTTGTATCTCCTAAAGCCAGGCGCATCTTGCCGGACTTCAAAACTTGCAGTTTCCCCATACATCCTTCCGAGAGATCTGCAAGTGACACTGCAAAGTTTTTAACCTGAAATCAACAAAGGTAAGTCATGTCACTAAAACTTTTAAATAAACTGGCCAAGTCTTCTAATGTCTCACAATGACTTTCAATTCTTGATTTTTACTGCAGATTTTTTTAATCATACTTCCTGACGTTATTTTGTAGTTTAAACGATGGCGAGTTTGTGTTTCTCGATTATTGTTTCTAATTAACTATACTATTTAACTTTGTATTCTACAGGCTATAAATTTGGGCCATTTGGAAATGGCTAAAGCATTACTTCTTTACTTTTCATGTTCAAAACGTCAAAGCTGTTACGAGTCAAACGTATTAGAATGAAATTCCGTGGCTCTTTTTTACCACTAGTGTGTCTTATCACACTCACTTATCAGGTAAGATAGGCATAGGTAAATTTACTAACTTCCTCAGACTTTATCTGTGAATGTGCTCCAGGTTTTTCATCGTCCTTCAATTTGGGCATAGCAGGTAGAAAATCGGGCAAGTGAAATAGAATCAATTCTTCTTGATCTGCACAATATCGAGGGAAATGTTAATAACCCACATCATATGTTGTTCTTTTTTTTTTCAAAACCAATCTCAACAGGTAACAAACCTAGTTCTTTTAAGTTTTCTAACAGCTCAGCGCACGACATGAAATTGGTATCCGCCATGGTGCAGGGAGTTATCTTATCCGTTTTTGGAATTTCATTTTTTTCCTCTTCATCGTCACTAACTGGCTCCTTTTTAATTTTCACTGTAAAAAGCAATTTGTCAGCAATTGGTTCAGAAAAGAAAACGTCTCTGATTTTGAATATGTGCACCTTCTGTTTCAAGATCAGCTTCAGTACAATCTACAGGTTCCTTTTTTATTTCTAGACCATTAATTTTTCGAAGTTCAACTTCCACATTATCTAGAACTTCCTTCTTGACATGCTTCTGATTGACTTCTGCTTTTATTAGGGGCTTGTTCGGCCTTAGCGGTAGTATTCCTGGCATGATGACGAACTCATCATCATCTTCGAAATCAATAAACTGTAATCATAATGAAAACGATATTAATTACGGCTACATCTTTAAAGCTCATGTCAAATGTGTATTGTAGGGATCATTTACATCGTCACGATAGATTTGTTTTAAAACTTCGTCATTGCCCATGTCGGACTTGGATTCACGCTTAAGTTCGCCGCTCTTTGGTCTTTTACTATAACTGGCTGCTGATGGTTGTCTATCTCCATGTCCTGAAAATAATTCAAAATGTTAAATCCTTTTGCAACTTGTATTTACTTGCTGCAAAGCATTACGTACGTCTTCGCTGTGCAAGAGCACTTTCTGCAGAAAATAGGAGCCCAGGCATCTGGATTGTGTCGCCATCTCTATCGCCTTGACCACGACCTCGACCCCGGCCACGTCCTCTGCCTCGACCTCTATGTTGGTTGTTGCGAACTGATCGTGGATCAGACTCGACACTAAAACAGAATAAGTGCTCAGTTTAATCTGGGTTGATTCTTTCCTAGACAAAAGGTGTCTATAAGACTCACGGTGCATCCCTTGGTTTCTCCTTGCGTGCAACAGGAATGGTTGGAGCATATTTTTTCTTGGCAACACCTCCAAGCGTAAGATCTCTAGGACCTCGAAGGGAGGGTAGTCTAGCACCTTGCCCCATTACAGTTCCTCCTTGCCCAATCAGGCCCCGGGGTAATGAATTTGGGGTGCCGTTATTTGCCATTATTGCCTACAAGAAAAGTAGTTTAAAGCACATGATCCAACCAAGTAAATAAACCTCGCCTTTAGGAACAAGAAAGTATTTATTATGCAAATCGGTGCATATATTATCACCACCCCGTCTTTCCGCCGGTGCCGGTAATCTAGTGGGTTACGTGCTTGCCTCTCAACCCTAGGTTGTGGAGGTTGGTCAGAATTTAGAGGATTTGCAAAATTCTCTAGGTGGCGGCTCTTTCAAATAAAGAGTTTAAACTGTGGTCCCGTGTAGATCTCTGTTTGATTTCTGCACGTTAAAGATCCCTCTTGAGGGGTGGAAATCCCCCTTCGTAGGTAAAATTCCCAAGTAGGTGACGATGACACATCCCCTGGCATTAGTGCTTAGCCTTGTAGCAGAAATAGGAAAACGTTAAAAATCCATCAAACAAACCACCGGACGTTCCACCGAGCAAGGCGGCGTAGAGATTAGCATTCTCGTCTTGCATTTGGTAGACCCAGATTTGATTCCCGGCTCGGCTATCCTCGATTGTGATTGTTCATGGTTTCCCACAATTCCTCCAGGTGAATGCTGGGATAATTCTATTGTTAAATCGGAACAAATATGAAGCACCGCCTAAATATTATCCCATCCTTCGCGTTAAAGTCTCAAATATAGGAAACATAACAAAATTGTGATGTTGGGGTCCATCATAACCAGACTGCTTAGTCTAAATTAATTTGCATAATCACCCCTCCTGCCAAATGGTAGGCCTACTAGTTTAGTTTAGTTTTAATGAGTATCATCGTGCCAAGGCCCTGTGAAGGCTGTGATGATTTAGTGGGTTGTCTCAGAGAGACTTGGAGGTGGGTCGTCATCATGACTTTTATCGCATGTTAGCGGGGGGGCGTATGGTGGTAAGGCGAGACTTGAAAGATGCAAGTGATGGAGTCTGTGCAACTGCGCAGGGGAGGTTGTTCCAAAGTTGGATCGTGCCAAGGAAGAAGGAGAATTTGTAAAAGTCATGATTGATAGGGTATAGTCACACCTTGAAAGGATGGTCTTGTCTGCCAGAAAAATGAGGGTTTAGAAGGAAGAGGCTTTCATCCAGGATAGTGAGAGAATGATAAATGCTGTAAAGAAGGTGGAGCCCGTGGTCTTCTCTCCGAACAGAGAGGAGGGTAGGTTTAGATATCTGAGAGTGGAGGTGATACAGGTGTCCCATGAGTAATTGCCTGTAATGTGCCGGGCAGCTTGGCGCTGTGGTCGTTCAAATAAGTTCTGGAGGGATTTGGAATGGGGGTCCCATACTGCACAGGCGTATTCAAGCATGGGGCGCACCAGCACTTTGTAGGCATTCAGGCGGCAGTAGGGACTGGCCTTTTTAAGCACGTGTTGGGTGTAACCCAGAAGTCGAGAGGCACAGGCAGACTTTTGGCTGATATATAGGGTAATTGCCACGACCAACGGTTGTCGAGGACTCCGAGGGATTTGACGTTTGCGACCCTGGGAAGAACTTCCCTTGGTGGGAGTAGGGGAAGGAGATTCGATTTTGGGGTTGTTGATGGGAAATGGACATGACAGTGAACATGGCTGATAAATCAGCCATGACCGTCTTCCTATCCCATCCTCCTCGTTAAAGTCCCAAATATGGGGTATCCTATATGAATTAAATAAACAATGCTTTCATACAGTAAGTTCTCTAAGCTGATGCCGAGTGCGAATATAAGAAAATAAACACGACCTTTTGGATTAAGACTTTTGTCTCGTCTTATTCCAAAAGTATTATGCAAGTCCATGCAATTAACACCGCGTCACCACCCCACTTTCAGTATCCATGTAGGCCTACCGCTGAGCATGATCATGATCTGAGTA
>JAQGBX010004678.1:0-14888 GCA_034698745.1 Megaphyllum sjaelandicum | reverse complement strand
CTGTTTATACATGCGTAAAAGCGGATATTAAAAGGGGGATTCAAGCAGTAATCCTCATATTGCTTGATTGGCTAAATTTTGTACACTCTTAAAAGCTGTCTGCTCTTTATGGAGTACAGGAGAAGCGCTGTTACTTCTCAGTATAAAGGTACTTTGCGTGAATACTCGAGGTAAATCAACTGTTATCACTTAAATTCTGCATGTAGCTAATCATAAAGCACATATTTATCGATATCTAAGCTATAGCTTTGAATTGCTAGTGTTATTAATAAAAATTCAACAATTTCACTAGTTGACGTACATGCATGCCCTCGATCGGGTTATGCAATGAATTTGTTTAGTACACGTGTACTAAATGCATCATCCCATATTGGCATCAATTCGGCACATGAATTTATCCAAAATTCTCTACGTGATAGAAAATTTAAAATTCAAAGGCAGCTTTCCATCCTGCAATGTCTATCTGAATATGCTTTCAAATGTTGGAAATTATAACATCGCTCATACTGTATATTCGATACATATATGACATTAACGCTAATTAGACCAAATTAATTGATAGTTGACGCTATAGATTCGGTCATCATTGCCAAGTTGTAAGTTGACGCCTAGGTTGTATAGCGAAATTAACCATTCTAATATATTCAATCTCTTCAGTAGGCCTACTTCTCGTTTAAAAAAAATGAAAAACTTTGAAAAGTTTCCATTGGTGATTGGCACATAAAAATGAAAAAAATAGATAGGTTATAATTTTTTTAACATTAGTTTTTTAATAACCTTTGGCAGGTGACTTAATTAATGGCGATCACTGTGCTAGCGTTCTCGCATTATTTACATGTATATATTCATTAATCATGCATTTATTAATGTGGCATCCTCCTGCATCCTCTTTGGGCAGCATTATACTTATGTGACCACTTATGTGACGACGTGACATCATGTTATAAATACTGTATAGTGCGAAACTTTCGCCATCATATATTATGTTATTTTTTTTGATTTATCAGAAATTATGTCAGCGAGACGACGGCCAAAATCGGATGAACCCATCTTTGGGACAGGTGATGCAGTGGCAATGACATCAGTTGTGACCAATGCTTTGGACAGAACGGACAACATACACCGGCAAGCACATTCTGGGTTAAAGGGAGACTGGGGCAACGTTGCTTTACTCACATTTCTCTATGTATTACAAGGCATTCCATTAGGACTCGCTGGAGCCATTCCAATGGTTTTGCAAAACCGGCACATATCCTATAAGGAGCAGGCAATTTTCAGTTTTGTCCACTGGCCATTTAGTTTGAAGCTTTTCTGGGCGCCTCTGGTAGATTCCATATACAGTACTCGAATGGGGCGAAGAAAATCGTGGCTCATCCCGACTCAGTATCTAATAGCCATGTTCATGCTTGTGCTTTCCTATAAATCCCACCAACTATTCGGAGATGAGGTGTCTCATCCCAACGTATACGTTATTACGGTTGTGTTTTTCGTGTTGTGTTTTCTGGCAGCAACGCAGGACATTGCAGTAGATGGCTGGGCTCTCACTATGCTATCGAGGCAAGTATTCAGACAATTATGAAATGTAACGTGCACTAGTTTGTCTGCAAAAGCATGAGCAATTCTACAAGATGATTTCTTTTAACATGATTTAAAAACATTAAAACTAGTTATTTCTTCCAAGCCAAATACTGTACGAGATAGAAATGTACTTTTAAAATTGCTAATATGAGATTAATATTGTGTAATTTGAGGAATTTGACACTGTATATCAATATTGCCTTATTTTGACAGGCGTAATGTTGGACATGCTTCGACTTGTAATTGCATTGGCCAGACAGCTGGCTATTTTATTGGCTTCGTTATATTCCTGGCACTTGACTCTGCAGAGTTCTGTAACCAATTCCTTCGTTCTGAGCCTCAAACGAAAGGCCTGGTGACATTATCTGGTACTATTCTCTCTTTGAATGCCTTGGAATTTATGTAATTTCACCTTTTAAAAGAATTTTTATTGTATAGAGTTCCTGTACTTCTGGGGGATTGTATATCTCATTACCACGTCTTTGGTTTGGCTTTTAAAAACTGAACGGAATTCTGGGGCTTCTAATGAGGTGGAGGAAGCTAATCATAACATAATGGAATCTTTCAAGATTTTGGTGAAAATAATCAAACTGCCTATAATGCGTGTTCTCATATTGTTTTTACTCACATTAAAGGTAATCTGAATTCTTTATAAAGTCAAATGTTAGATTTTATCACCCTTCATACTTAATAGTTTCTTGTCATTATAAATTTAGATTGGTTTTGCTGCACCTGATGCTGTTACTGGTTTAAAATTGAATGAACACGGTGTTCCAAAAGATAAATTAGCACTACTAGCCATTCCAATGATTCCACTACAGATCATCTTACCCCTCTTCATAAGTCGGTATACTGCAGGCCCGAAGCCACTGAATGTCCTTTTAAAAGCCTATCCTTACCGGTAAGTGATTTCTTTTGCATGGTATAGCAAATTTTGAAGGATTATGATTGCGTATTTGTATTTCTCAGACTACTTTTTGGATTGATATTCCCAGCTTTGGTGTGGTTAACACCAAGCTTGCAGTTACAACCTGGAGAATATCCCTACCATTATTACATGCTAATTTTGATATGCTACGCATTACATCAGGTTAGTTCTTATCAGATCATTTGGATTTTAATGAACCAGATATTGTTGTTATCTTTCATAGAATTTCATTACATTTTTCATAAAACCCAAGTGGGCTTACTTACCATGTATGGATAGGAGTTTATATAATTTTTGTCCCTAAACATGCCACATGGCTAAAAGACTATTGACAGTTTTAGTATTTATGATTATTTTCTAGATAACACTGTACAGCATGTTCGTGGCTATAATGAGCTTCTTTGCCAAAATCAGCGATCCTGTGATTGGTGGTACTTACATGACATTATTAAATACGTTATCTAACCTGGGTGGAAACTGGCCTGCCACTGTGGCACTATGGATGGTGGATTCCCTGACACTAAAAGAGTGCACAGGAAACGTAGCAACCAGTGAATGTGAAACTGAAGCCCAGTTACTGGTAATGTGAATTACAATTTTGCAACTTACTTTTTTTCAAAGATGCTTGAAAATTCTCAATATTCTTCCTTTTTAATTTGCAGGAATGTACGGAAGGTGGAGGTGTGTGCAATACTGTCGTCGATGGCTACTACCTCGAATGTGCCATTGGCGTAGCCATTGGGTTCTTATGGTACCTTTGGGGGCGTAGGCAAGTCGCCAAAATGCAATCCTGTAAAGAAAGAGAATGGAGAACAACATGATAAAAACTATTTTTACAGGAAGTTTAAATTAATAAAATTGCTGACAGATTTATAAATAATACTTTACTGGCATAGAAAAGTAATGATTAACTCACCAACAGCTCGAATGATGCATTAAAATTGCCTGAAGGTGTCTTTAAAGTTTTCCACGATTCCTACTTTCGATTCAGCTATCAAGAAAGCATGAAACAGAATGAAGTGGCTATTTTAAATTATAAAACAAGCGTTTCAAAATACTGGCGATAATCAGTTTTTATGTATAAGTGAGAAAATTATGCCAGTGGAATAGTAAACAGTTGATCAATTTTTACGTTCTTGTTTTCTTGACCTTTTTCTTTTTTCAAAGCGGACCAGTTGTTTGTACAAATGTAATATAGAAAACCTTGAATTTAATTAAACAAACATAGGTGCAGTGTTTACAACCATTCTGATTTGATATGTGTAGGTACAAGTAGGGTTTCCCCAAGACCTGAAAAAGCTGGTAGGTGAATTTGGGGAAATGCAGCAGGAATCATTTTCAGATTAGAAAAATAATTCTGATATCAGATTCAAAAATGTTCCTGGTGAATTGTAAGTTTTATCTTAAAGTTTGAGAAGCTCCGCCATTTTTTTTCTAACTGCCATTTGTTTTTGGTATCTAAGAAAGGCAGTAAAACTTGGACAATTTTAATTGACGACTCCTTGCTCTGCTTCAGTTCAATTTCCTCACATTCAAATTACTCAACAGCACAAAGTTGTAAACTGAACATGTTAATATTTAACACAGGTGATCTTATATTAAGCATGTAAATTTGATTTATTTGTTGTTGGTGAATACAAAAAAAGCATAATTTATTTTAAAATAACCCAAGTACTGTACTATTCGCCAAACTTGCATCATTGCCTAAATTATGTGCTGATGATATCTGGGCATGCAAATATGTAATGCAAGTGAGCATATTTTTTGAATAAAAAAATATTAAAATTAGATGAAATGCATGTTTTGTGTGAATTTTGTTTTTCAATACATGAAACAGTGTTTATACCAATTTATATTATTTTATTGAAAAAATTACATCTTTCATTTTGTAACCATAACAAAATGAAACATACTTTCGCACAATGGATGCGACTTTTGGCAGTTTTGTAATCCCTAAGTCTCCCATTGTGATTGCCACATGCCAAAAATGCAAGCAATGCACACAGCACTCATATTCATACATATACACTTAACAAAATACTGTATTGATCCCTTTTAAAAATTTCCACTCCTCCACAAAGATCTCGATATAAAAATATCACGTAATAATTTGTTATGTTGAGCATATTAACTTCCGAACAAACCATGGAAGAAAGAAGAAAAAACATCCGAATAATACAAAATTACATTAAAATTACTAAAACATAAACATTAATCGTAACAAGATTTTCAACTTTCAAGTCACTACTTGTTCATTATTTCCAATAAAATACTGGTTGCATTTGGTCTCTCCTCAACAATTTTCGTATAATGTATATAAATCGGTGAATGTCTTAATGCTCTCGATGTATAAATGCTCGCATAAAAGCCATCCAGAAAAATATAAAACATATTTCCGGAATGTAAAACTGCGCCAAATATGCCAGTACTGAACATTGATCTGAACTACTATCATTATGTATCTATTGCACAATTTTATTTATTCAGAATGTGGGTGTGGAGAATGGGAGAAATTCACGTAGGAGTGAGTATTTAATGTTAAAATGCAGAAACCGAAACTAAACAAAAAGACCTAAATTATTAACGCAAAAAATATAAGTGGTCAAATATGAATGCTTAATTGGAAATCTCTCATTTTCTTGCATGCCCATTATTTTTTGTGATAGAATGGAATGTGGATACTGAGGGCTGCCATGTTTCCTGTTTGACGCTCTAGTGCAATTAAAGTACAACTTTAAATTTAACCGTGCGTGCAAATAATGCAACCTGGCGGCCCCGAGACAGCACTTTTTTGTTTTGCCCCATATACTGGTTCAATGCAGCAAGAAAAATTGAGTACACGAACTGCCGATGAGTTTAACATTTCATCTTCAATACATGCGTTGCATGCTAATTTCCAAATTCTCGTGTTTTTCCCCTCCCGCTTTAGTTAAAACCCTTTAACTAGTGTTTAGGGAACAGATGCTCGGACTAAAGACATTTTCGAGAAACTGGTTGAACGTAAATTAATGCACGCATACCAAAAAATGACTTATTTTGGCCATGTTCATTTTTTTTTAAATTAATAAAAAGATGATTTAAAAGTTGAGCATAAGTTACAATATCTATTACTGCCAGGACAACCAGGCCACACATCTTCATGGCACAGCCAATGGAGTAGAAACATTAACAGAGTTAAAAAAGAAGTTTGTCGGTTTATGCAGAACAGACGAGTAACTTTTGTACTAGTAATAAATATTTTAAGCAGGTTTAAAAATAAAGAGCATCGGAAACACGTGAAGCGAACGTATAAGTGTAAAAGAGTTAAAAATATCTGGTTATTTTTGATTAACATAAAAAATAAAACTTGATCCCCAGGCTTGTAAGATCTGCATACAAATGAGACGCTGTTTGGGTTCACTGTTCTCTAACTATTTTATGCATGGGAATGTTTCAAGTGGTTCCAAACAAATACCTGTGTGGAAACCAGCTGGCTTTTTACACATCTTTGGCTGGCCAGAAATGTTTTTTTTTTACGTGGAGGAAAGCTGCCTAGCAATTTGTTTGCAAAAATGACCATAAATTTCAAATGGTTTCAGGCTGTTGCTCCGACGGATTTTCAGTTTCAAGCTTAATACCGGTAGCGCTTCAAGTGCAATCATTATAGAATCAATGAAATTGTAACCTTTTGAAGGCAGGCAGCTACTAGAATTATGGCGCAATAATTGCCTCATTTGCTACAATGACTGAAATTGGGGGAAGGGCGTTCGTGAGTAGACATGTATAGGCAGTTCGATCGCCGGTAAACTAAATTCGATGCAATTCATTCAGATAATCGAAACTTGTTCAGACAATTAAAAATGCACTTTGATGAAAGATTATCCGTAATTCTGAAAAAAAAAATCGGGGTGTTGCCAAGACAGGAGGATAACAAGCATCCAAAGCGCTCATTTCAGCAATTTTTGATAGGGGAAACACGGACATTTAAATTTTAAAACATGGCGGCTCCGGCAATGTTATAATAGATTTTTCCATTTACATAAATAGTAAAATTGCGCAACATTATTCAGATGAGTAGTTTCAAAATGCATAAACTCTTATAGTTATTACTATTTTGAGGTTAAGCGGCAGATAGAACAATACATTCATGACCAAAATTCAAACTTAGCGACATTTAGTTAGCATTTCATTATTTTTGCCCACAATATCACATTTCAGATAAACCTGAGTAAATATGGGTAAAAGCGGGGCTATAAATGTCTGTACAATAGCATATATGTATAGTATCACAATATGTAATGGAAGTTAACCCTATCCAACATAGGTTGAAACGAATTAAGCGCAATACACAAAGATTTTACGAAATAAAACATATTCAAACCAGATTTTCAAAAATCCTAATCAATTGCATTTACATAACATCACCAAACTAGAACATTAAGTAGGAAACTGCATATTAACATCACAAAATGTTTTCCGTTTTCAATAATAAAATAGAAATATCTCAAAAATTGCACATAATATAATATTTATAAATGCAAAACTCAAAAAAGGTTGAATAAATGAGCCTGTTTCCCCATTTTGATTGCTAGCAATTCTCCGAACAGTATTGCTAATAATAAGTATAAATGCACCATCGGTTTTATTTTAGTTCGGTTAGACTGTCTAATGGGACACTTTTTAAAACATTAGTTTGCTAATTTCTGAATTAGTATTTTTGGATAAACTGCCGACAATTCATGTTTCAATGCTAAGGTCGTTAATTGTGAAAAGTTTGTTGGGTATAAAAATAACGTAGGGTTAATATTGTCTGAACATTTGAATGTCCATTGAAGTTGAAGTGGTCCCCTTAATAATATTACCTAAATAATGACGTTTGATGATAGTGAATATTACGAGTTCTAAAGTCAGACCATCACAAATAAGCTTATTTAGTTCATAGTCACAAAATATAAATCTTGTGCACATAAAAATAACATTTCCAACAAAGACAAATATAACTGAGTGAAAAAAAAAATAAGAATTGCACCTCATCAAATATTTACAACAAATTATTGCAATTGACACAATTGGCAATTTGGTTTCGCAAACATTCTTTTGTCAAGAACACAATAAATGTAGGTCTAAACCAAACTCGCTAATAAAATAAATGCATCACTCATCGATTTAAATGCTAACTGGATTCAATTAGGCATGGTTAGTGAAATTTTTTGATCTTTTTGGTAGTTTCTGAAGTACATGTATGTGTCAGACTAAAATAATTTAGAAATGTAAATTATTAAAATTCTACAAAATTATACTAAGTTGAATCCGATGATTGTTAGCTACTTCCAAATTTCGAAGTTTGTTTAGCTAACGATTAAAACTTACTGACATTAGTGGAAATAAAGCAACAGCTCATTAAAGCAAAACGGATCAGAGAATGAAGCAATTAGAAATTTAAAAAATAGTTTTGAAATATACACCATTAGAACAGAGACATTGCATCAATGGAACTGAAAAGCTTGAATTTGCTCCATTGTAAAAACGTTAACGCAACAGTAAGTACAGATAAATGCAGCATTTTGATGGAGGTATCCAAGTAAGCGTTTTAAGTTAAATTGCACATTTAATGATTGTTTTTAATTAAAGCTGCATTTCTCAATTTTTAATGATAAAGCGTGACTTGTGCCAAAACAGAGGCATGGGCCAATCCTTGTACATATTTGATCAACATCAACATCAAATGGAAATAAGTAAACAAATTATAAAACGATTTCTGTTAGTTATTAAGTATGAATGAAATCGAATGTTAAATCATGGTGAAGTAGGTGATGGTCGATATAACTTAGGAGAAATGTGATCCTATTAAAAATGGCAAAAACTAGCATGCAATATGTTCGTTTGTAATGCTGACTTCAAGAATTGAAGCCATACGTAAACGTCACTATATTCATTAATTTGTACGTTGTATCAATCGTGGCTAAATAACTCGTAATCAGTTAAAATATAAAACAGGTACGTGAATAGAGTTAAATTAGCATAATACATTCTGTATCCCCAAAATCCCTGGCTTGGTCATTAAAATTTCTAAAGTCTCAACGACAGGTTGGGGACTATGATTTGTCCAAGAATCCGCAATCGAGAATGGTCAAAAATTTTCCTTAAACTTAGACACTTTAGATCTACACATGACACCCAAGCACTGCGCATCAATGCAACAAGAACTGACTGGAAGCACCTTGATCTACTAAAAGCTCAACGATTCACGGTGGCAGTGTTTGTCATTTATCAAAATAATGGAGATGGAAGCCCGAATTAGTAAGCAAAGGCCTACTCCTTTATCTTCAAATGCAGATTTCAAATCATCTCTGGTAAGGGTTTGATTTCATGAGTTAAGAAATCGATTTCATTAATTCCTGAGTTTGATTGGAAAGGTCAAATTGCAATAACGCATCACAGAAGTTGGGTGAAATCTTTGACTGAACTTGAGCGATTTTGCAGTTTTACAATTCTTAACCCTTTTTGTACTAGTTAAAAAAAAATAAGGTGAACCGCATTTCACCGACAAAGGTTTTATAGGGGTCAATTGAGAAGGGTTGAAAGCACTAAATCCGAATTTCTAAATCCTAAAGCTACCTGCAACTTGTAACGTCACAAAATGCCTGAGGTTAAAACACATGCAACTGAAAACAGGGCGAGCGCCATTTCTACCACAACGTTTTGAGCAAAAACGGTCAGACCGCCAATTTCTAAGAAATTTGAATTACTGACAAAGACTAAAAAACAGGAAGCAAATTGGGTCCAAACCCAGCAATTGGTCAATGACCTCCATTTGGGTCATAAATGACGCCATGTGTGCTATCAATTGGGAAGCAAGGGCTGACGTCACATTGTGACTGTTGGGAGATTGTAAGAGATTTTCATGCAATCTAATGCATATGCATTGGACAGGCAATGTGGAAGCAACTGAAACAAAAAATACGTTATAATCGCTTAATAGTGGGACCTCATTAAAACGAACTCCTTTAATACAAATTTCTGATTAAATTCGAAAACATTTTGATGCCCACTGAGATTCGTGTAAACTAGGTTAGTCAGTACATCATTCAAAAATACTGTATTTCTGGTTCCTTGGCTGAAGGTACTTTCTTAACGATTACACAAGCGCATTAGTGTACTGAGCTACTATAACTTATTGGAAATTTCTTATTCAAACGATAAATGAAAATAATTAACAATGTAATTTTAAGTATAAGACATGGATTAAGGAGTTGCATCACTGTGAACTACTAATTTACATAGTACATACAGTTCGTCCATCCACAGACGTTTAAAAAAAACCAATTAATACAATATTTTCTAAAATAGTATTAACCTGCCAATTATGTGCGAAGGTACCATTTTGTTGAGAAACGGTTTTGTCCTCACAGGGGCTTTGCATAAGGGAATTCCACAATTTTCCACCTCCCCTAAGGCGGGATTAATACCATTTCTCAGCCCTAACCAATGTATTCAATGTCTATTTAGACATTTATACCGTCAAGAATCTATAGATAAAATAACTAAGTAAAGGGCTGTTAATTCGTGTGTTTTGAAATTTCTTACAAAAACATTGGGATACGACTATAAAAAGTGAAGTAAAGAAAAAATATTTTAATTGCAGAACCATTCCTTCCACTATAAACAACAGACATTCTTGGTATTCTGAATCCCCAACTATGGACATCCCTTATGCATAGCTCACTGCACATCGTCAAATGATGCAAGCAGCCTCAAATATGAGAGCACCTTGGCGAAATGGATTGCACGAACAAGGAGTGAACAGTAAACCACACGGCAATCTAAACAATAAGCGACATTGATACGTAGGCAGTTGCTCCCTAATATAAGTTGCATTATCTTTCACTATGGTATCTTACTGAGAGGAAAAGTTGTACATTCTGACACTTTAACAGTATCATCAGCAATGAGAACCTAGTTTTAAGCAAATGGCGTCTAGGTGTGCCTAAGCATTAAAATTTGCGTTAGGAAATTCAAATAACAGATACATTCTTAACACCAGCAACGAGCCTGCTTCCAAGCATTCGATGTTAGAAACCGAGAAAGGCACATTTCAATAAAATTTCAAATAGCATTCCTCCAACATGACTATACTGGCAAAAAACGACATTGCTGCAATTGCACTTTATCGCTCAAGCCAGTCAAAGCTTGGCCCCAACTCGAACATATAAGACTTACTACAATAAATAAGGCCTACAATAAACTACTAACACCATTCAATGATCATGTGAGGAATTAGATTGCGACCCTGATAATGGTGATGGCTGAGAATTGGATGGAGCTTGGTGTACGTGTGAGCAGATCTGCCGAAACATCTCCCTGTCTTCCTGCCTCCACCTTTCCTCGGCCTCGAGTTCCATCTGAATCCTCCGTTCTTCCCACGCGAACAGCCGTTCTTCAGAATCCCGCTGATGCTTCAGGAATCGATCCAACATGAGATCGAGCGTATCCGTCAAGGCCTGTGAGCTGAAACTGCGATTCCTCTTGAACCTCTTTCTCCTGTGATGGGGTGAAGAAGGGCTGTGGGGCGCCGGCGTCAAGGGGCTAGGACTCGTGGCTCTGCTGCTGCTAGCCTCGCTGACGTCATCCTGCTCGTCTTTGATGCTGGGAGGAGGAGGTCTAATGAGGACTCCGTTGTTGTTGTTGTTATTGTTATTGCGATGAGCATGGGGAATGCTTATGGTAATGGGCTGATTAAGGGGTGTCACGTGTGGATGACTGATGGGATGCCCGTGATGACGGGGATGATGATGCCAGTGATTGGAATGGAGGGGAGGTGGACGGTTACTCCGCGAGTGCGCGTTGGGGGCAGGGGTCGATTCCGCCAACTCCAGATCCGGTTCCCCGGGTTCGCTGTGCATGTAAGAGTCGTTGTCCACCTCGGCCGGATTCACGTCCACCTTGATTTCCTCGGCACTACACTCGCTGAACGAATGGGGGGATGCCTTGGGGTGGTGGTTGTTATGGAAGCTGAACGGCACCCCACCACCGTCGCGGTCGCCCCCTGGCGGGAAGTCCGGTCCGTTGTAAAACGCAGTCTTGCCAGGTGACCCCCTGCCCCCGTCCAGCACGGCCTGCAACCTCGGAAAGAACTTGACCGTTGCCCGGCCTCGAACGCAGCGATAGTTGTTATTTTTGGCCTGACGATACTCCTTTTTCAACCTTTTGATCTTCTCCCGGCACTGCTCGGCCGTCCTGAAGAAGCCTTTCTCCCTCAGGTTCTTGGCGATCCTCTCGAAGATGTGCTTCTTGATGGTGGCCTCCTTCAGCTCGGCCTGAACATTCTCGTTCGTCCAGATGTTCAACAGTTCCTCCACCTCCGGATCGGACCAGGTCGCCCCTCGATCGATCCGCTCCGGAGGTTGCGGCAACATACTGATGTAATTACTCATTCCTTGTTGTTGTTGCTGTTTCATTAAAATTCTTTCGATAAGACTAAACTTTTAAAGACTTAAATGGGCGCCAGGGCTCGTCGCAGTCCTCTTCGAATATTACTCGGGTCGTTACTATCACGATCGGATGTTGAGAAACTTAGTCCGACGAGAGCCTGCAGATGCACCCGGTGATAGCTGGCTCAAGATCGGCCCGTCTTCGATCACGCAATTATCGGCCGGTGACCGGCAACCGAGGACCCCGTTCACGGATGTTCTCAAAAGTGGGCGGCCTGCAGAGATTCATTAATAAAAAATAAAAAAAAATAAAAAATATTGCATTTCCTCTGGGACGAGCTTAATTTTCCACCCCGAATCAATGCGCGCTCGATTCGCAGTTTCGCAATCGATCTACTATAACTCTGGTTCGTACTCACGGTCAGTGGTTTCCAAAACTCCGGGGAAGTAGGCTTAAACGCGGGCCGACCTGGCTCCATCGATGCTGGGCCAGCGCATCGCTTCACTACCGGCAACAACGACCCCCGATCAACGACACCCCACGACCCGACCTTCGTACGATGGACTCCACGATGTCATTATACCCGGTCGACTATTAGCCCGGGGCAGGCCCATTCACCCACTCGAAGGGGAAGGGAAAAAAAAAAAAAAACACGTAGCGCGAATCCTGGCACGACTAGTCGCCGGACAACCACCACAGGATCTTTGACCACCACGTAGCACGAACCCTGTCCACTGAACGCACACGTAGTTAGCACGGGGCGCAAAACTGACCCCCACGGCCTCCGCTTTCCGACCTTCGACCCCGGAGTCGCACTTTTTTTTTTTTTTTTTCGGTCTTCTTCGATCTATGGCCGTTCCGATAACTTTTCTGCCCTGGTCGTCGTCGTGGTCGTTTCTCGTCGAGGACTCCTCGATCGGTGGTCGGTGGTTGCTGCTGCTGTTGTTGTTGTTAACGTGTCCATTTCCTCGAGCGCAAACCCGTCCTCTGGTTTTTGGGAAAGCGTTGACCCTCCTCTCGGTTAGCTAGTCAGGCGCTCTGGGGCGGTCACGCTAGAATTCGTATTAAAAACGAGAGGTCAGAGCCTAGACTTCGGCATCGTTCGTTGGTAGGCCGCGTATTTTTGCCATTGGTGGCTGGCGTTTTGGACTACGCTCGTGTTTTCGGCATGTGTGGTTGCTGAACTTGAGCCGCCCTGGTTGCGAGCGGGGCCAGTACAAAATGCTTCCGCTGCCATGGGCGAGAAAAACAGGTCTAACCACCCCCACCGACTCCAGCTTTTTAGAAGGTGAAAATACACGCATGGCAAAACCGTCTTCGACAAAATACCACACAAACTTCAACGCGCCTATAAATGCAGCATCGTTCGGAAGAGAAAACATAAAAATAGAGAAAACCATCTTCGTACTTTCACCTTTTCTTCTTCCCTTCTAGCATCGTTCACGCCACGCTCCTTTCCAGCTGCTTTTTATTTAGCACCTTTTTTTTTCTTTCTAAAAGTTTATTCCCAATTTTACATCATACATGGACAAATGCGATCCAGAAATGATGTCACGCGATTTTTTAAGTTTTTCAGACCCCCCACCCCCTATGTCACAATTTGTCACTAATTTCCAGTACCCCCCTTCAAAATAATGATGTCACGATTTTTTCGATCGGCAGTTAGTACACCACTAAAAATAATAAGCTTATACTGTACGTAAAACTAAAATTTAATGTGCTAAAACATATGCATGTATGAACACTTGTAACATGAAACGAAATTAAGTATCAGTCCTTGAGCTTTGCAATGATAATGGACTACAGTAAAACCTGGAAAAGTGACCACCTGTTAGGATATTTTTCTAGTGTACATTTCCTTCATATAAATTATCTGTATAGTGAACAGTGACCACCTGTCTATTGTGTACAGTGACTGGTGTTTGTTGCTTTTTTGACATTTTCACATTGCCAATTTGTACCAAAGTGACCAGATAACACAGATAACAGATGACTGAGATGAGTCACGTTACATATCTTACTTTAACCCTTGGACTTGATGAGCTGTACTTTTTATTTTTGCGGCAATGCATCGAGCTTACCGTGACTTTTTTTAAAAAAACGTAAACAACGTGAAAAATTACGCGTCCAAAATCCAAATCACGTCCAATCGTGAAAAAAATAAACCTTTTTTCGTTTAATTCAAGAACGAAATTAATTTAATTCATGGTTTCCCACAATTTCTCCAGGCGATTGCTGAGATAGTTCCTACATGTATATTAAATCGGCCATGACCGTCTTCCCATTCCACCCTCTTCATTAAAATCCCAAATACGGGAGATATACATGTACATGTAACTAAATTGGGATGTTGGGATCAATCATCACCAGACTGCTTAGTCTGACTTAAATTGTATAATGATCCCCCCTGCCACGTGGTACTTTATACTGACTGCAGGGTAAAGAATTGAATTGAAGAACAACGCGCGATTAATTACGCAACAACTTCCTCATTAATTAATCTCCAAAAATTTTTTTTTTCATTTGATGTAAACATCAAACAAAAAATCGGGTATCCGTTTATTAAATTTCATTAAAACTATCACCGATATTTTAATTGAAGATTGAAATAAAAACATTGCTATTGGCCATGCAGAATTCGCATCATAGTTTTCTCCATTTATTAGCCTAAATTCGATTTTGTTTTTTTGTCAAATTTAGACCGTACGTACTAGTTGGTTTCGATATTCCGTATTCAGAATATCCTCATTCCATAATTTTCAGTCCGGTCAGTTTCACGTGTTTAAAAATGATGTGTTTAATACCATGAGATCGCCTCGTCAAGTTCAATTTCAAGGACCATGCTTTTTGTAGCTATCAGGAAAAGCTAGCGCTCCTTTTTCATGAAATGAAGGCTAAGGCCAGAAACACAACAAAACTTTTAAATTAAGAATGATAATTTTTTTACCACTAGCGCCAACCAGCGGGCAAA
>JAQGBX010004677.1:0-14897 GCA_034698745.1 Megaphyllum sjaelandicum | reverse complement strand
CTACCATAGCCCCTTGAAATCCCGACATTTGTGCCGCCTTTACGTAAGTATCCCAGAATACGTACGGGTGGGTAACATTATCGATTTAGATGACCTGGATCAATATATCGATTCAATCGATATCGATACATTCGATATATCGATACAAACGGTATTTCGATATTTCGATATAAAACGATATTTGAGTTCAACTTTTGCTGGTAAACACAACTATATCGGCAGATATATCGATATTATTTGATATTTCGATATTTTTCGATATTTTGAACCAGCTGATACGGTTTAATGTTGCAATGCTAACCATCTTCCGATAGCCGCAATTTTTCAAGTAATTAATAAATTAAAATCAAAATTCCAAATTGCTCCAAGTTCTAAATTGCCCTTCGTCACTGTTTAACCGCCATCATGCCGGACGAAGATCCCCACAAGCCCGGACCTTATGCTAAACAACCCCAGGAATGGTAGATCAGTCCCATCGCTTTTCGGCCACCGGAATTTTGGCAGCAGGTCGTCGAACTGTGGTTCCTGCACTTGGAGTCCTTGTAACGACATCAGTCGTCCGATTCAAGGGTTTAAGCACGGTCTTCCAAACCTCCCTAAAAGAAAAAGGAAATCAAGGATAAACTCACCAACACAGAGAAAGAACTCGTCCGCCCTTAAAGGCCGCCCGAGGACAACCTACCACTCACATCTAGGGTCCAGAATGCACTGCTGCACTGGCCTATAAAAACACAATGCATGCACTCAATTAGACAGTTCACTCTTGAGCTCGCTTTCTCACGGCTTGCTCTCAAGTTGTAAATTCAATCGTTTAATAAAGACTTTTTAAGCTTTCAACCATTACTCTGAATTGTCTTACTTTTGTTCTTTATAAGCTTCTAGGGATTTGCCGACACCTTTCACGGACCGGTTTCTCCCCTCCGCTAAAACTGCGGTGATCGTGCTTATTGTCAAACAGGTGGCTGACAGCGTGCACTCTCGTGACTTAGTCGCCTCCGTTTTACCGCCTCCAGTAACCGCACCTTACGCAACCTCCCTACGCAGATCGCCCTCGGTGCCGCCACGGAAGCCCCGCCAATACCGCGGCCTTTTTAGCGAACATTTCATTGACCTAGGCTTCCGTAGTTAGCCGTGCCTAACCCCGGTAACCCACATCATATCCTGCTTCTTCAATGCAGTGGCCGACTTACTTCACAACCCTTCAGCCACAGACAGCTACAAAGCCTTAAGGGACCAGCTTATTGACCGATACCAAGAGTCCGAAGCATCTCTCCTCAACCAAGTCATCGCTGGAGCGGTGATTGGTGATTCCAAGCCCTCAGTGTTTCTGTTGGCCCTTAAGGCAAAGGCCATATCCTTGAACATTCCTGAGGAACTTTTAAAGAGCATATGGCTCCAGCGACTACCTATGGCTGTCCGTATGAAATTGACGGCGTTCCCCGAGATGCCCTTGTAAGCACTCATGAAATTGGCCGACCAATTTCTGCTGTGCAGCACTCTCCATCGACGTGCGTGCAATCCTCCTCAGCTGTCCCTCAGACCAACACCATCATCACAATGCTCATTCAACAAATTGCTGCTTTGACAACGGTAGTGGGCTGCGACAGGGAGGACCGCAACTGCAAACCTTGCTACCATGCTAGATCCCTCGATCAGCGTTCTTCATCGTGCACTCGCAATGGTTCCCCACGACCCGCTAGAGATGTCTGCTGGTACCACACTAGATTCGGGGAGGAGGCAATGAGATGTACCATTCCTTGCGCGTTCAAACCCACTGTGCCATAAAAAACTAGGTTTGCCGCCTCAGGAGCTGGCTGTTATCCTCAAGTCGGAGGGTAGCATGTCTCGTGCCTTCAAAATTCTAATCTTAATTGTATTATGGGGCAGCGATCGGGAATAGAGAGCGCCTGTGGGTGCCCCGCGTAAATTCCCCCCTTCTCCCCCTATTCCGGAGAAGGGAGGTAACCTTTTTAGTGTTCTGACCCTGTTAGATGTGTGGGCACGTGTTTTTGTTGAAATATCTTTATTTCTCTTTTATGATCATATGCTAGTAGCCATGTTCAAATGTTTTCAATCCTGACCCAGTATTTATGATTTGCCCCTCGTGTTTTGTCAGGATTGCTTGTTTTTCTTTCCTTTGAGCCTATCCTTGGTTAGGATTAGATGCGCCCTTCTCCCTGGTCAGGGTTATTGTTTATTACGGCGCTTTTATTTGTGGCGCTCGTGCGCCTTTCGGGTTCTATGTTTTTCGGATTGCACGCGCATTTAGTACTGTATATGCTAGCTGGCGCTGAATCCTCCTTTTCCTTTTGTACTCGAGCCTAGTACTGTGTCATAGTTTTCTTGTGTTGAAGCGCCATTCACGTTTAAAAGAGTCAGTCGCCACTCAGCTGTTTTCACGTGCGCTTCGTCTGCATTTTCATGCTCGGGATTAGGGTTCTGTTTCGGCCCAATCCCGACCTGCCTTTTGTTTCTTTCTGGATAATCTCACTATCGTTTTGTTCCGTGAGTACACTGAAATAAATGGAGAAGTTTATAAGCCATAATTTATGACGTTTGAGAGTGTGTTTTTCGAAGAGCGCGCCCCTCTGCTACCAACACTGGCCTCTTGTGGTGGCAGCGCCTCTGCTCGCCTCTTCATGGCCGATCGTACCTCAGGTTGGCAGTTCCTCATCTATACTGGTGCTGGCGTGTGTATCATTCCGCCTTCTGCTGCAAAACGCCGTTTCCTTAGTGGAGTGACTCTGTCAGCTGTCATCGGCTCTAATATCAGCACCTACGGAGAGCGTAAGATGTCCCTAAACCTCGGCCTACATCGCACCTTCTATTAAATGTTCCTTATCGCGGATGTCGACAAGCCGATTATTGGTGCCGACTTCCTGTCAGTTTGGCTTGCTAGTGGACCTTCGCAGCAAAGCTCCAATCAATTGGAACGCTGGACTGCAGAGCCTCGGATCCCTATTCTAAGGACAGTCGCTTGGACTTTGCTTGATCCGCCATGAAACAGTTTGGGGAATTCTTACGGGCATTTTCAGACCTGCTCCGGCCTCGTTTGGCGGACACTGTTAAACACTCAGTGGTCCGCCATATTGACACCACAGGACCTCCGGCTTTCGATCAACTGGGTCGCTTTCCTACGGACCGCCTTGAAATGGCCAGAGCTGAATTCCAGGCTATAATCAGCCAGGGTATTTTCCGTCCTTCCCAGAGTGCATGGGAATGCCCACTCTACCTCGCTCATAAGATGCCCTGTGACTGGCGCTCCTGCGGCGATTATCGCCGGCCCAACACAGTCACAGTACCTGATCGCTATTCAGTGCCTCACATTCAGGACTGTGCACAACGGTTGGCTGGGACAACGGTGTTCAGTACCATCAACCTTGTACGCGCATTTAACCAGATATTGGTGGCTCCGGAGGACATCTGCAAGACAGCTGTCACAACTTCTTTTGGCCTATTCGATTTCACATGCATGCCCTTCGTCCTGAGCAATGCAGCTCAAACTGTTCAAAGGTTCATTGACAACATCTTATGGGATCTGGAATTCTGGTACGCATACATCGACGACATCCTTGTGGCTTCCTCGTCAATGGAAGAACATTGCTGCCATCTCTGTATCTTATTCAGATGCCTGAGTGAGTACGGGACCATCATCAGCCCAGTTAAGTGTCTTTCGGAAGCCTTCAGTCTCTTTCTTGGGCTACACCAAGAGCAGTTTAGGACTGACACCTATGGCAAGCAAAGTCGAAACCATCAACGACTTTCCAGAGCCCACCACGTTAAAGCAGCTGCGCCAGTTCCTAGGTATGGTCAACTTCTACAGGCATTTTCTTCCCTATGCAGCCTGCATCCAGTCCAGCCTTCATGCCCTTTTGCAATGTAGCACTAAATACGATAGACACCTGGTGACTTAGGCTCTGGCTGCTAAGGAGGACTTCATTAACTGCAAACGCCAACTCAGCAATGCAGCTACCCTGGCGTACCCACTGCCAAATTCAGCACTCGCGCTTATGGTCGATGCTTTGGACCTCGCCATGGGTGCCACCCTAAACCAACTTGTCGACGGACACTGGCAGCGCTTATCTTTCTTCTCGAGGAAGTTCACGGAAACTCCGGTCCAGTTCTCTGCATACGACCATGAGCTACAGGCGGCTTTCTCTGCCTTAAAGCACTTCAGCCACATGCTGGAGGCACGCGACTTCATCTTGTTTACCGACCACAAGCCGCAAACTTTCGCCCACCGCAAGACCGGAGACTGCTTCACTTCACCAGGCACGCCACCTAGAATTCCTAGAACAATTTACCACTGACATCCGTCACATTGCTGGTACAGCGGTGACCGAGGCCCTAGTGCTGGACTATGAGGCCCTAGTCAAAGCCTAGGACAGCAACACGGAGCTCAAGCAGTGGCTCACCCGGAGCGATACCGACCTCCACCGGACCCAGGTTACAAAAGAAGGACTGATTTCACCTTCCCTCATCTGCGATACTTCAACACAGCATTTCCGCCTCTGGGTCCTCCTACCATTTCAGAGACGAAGCTTCATCTTGCTCCACAACATGGCGCACCCGGGATGGAAGACAACCATAAAGATGCTCTGTTCCCGATTTGTTTGGCCCACCACCCTGAAAGACTGTTCCGACTGTGCTAAAGCCTGCATCCCGTCACGCCCACAGCCAAATTGAAAACATTGTGCCACCTAGTGCATGTTCCGAGCCTGTACCCATTGACCTGGTTAGGCCGCGGCCCTTTAACAATGGTTATGTGTACGTGCTAACCTGCATGGATCATTTCACACGCTGGTTGGAGGCTTTTCCAATTTCCGACAAGTCTTCTGCTAAAGTTGCCAGCGCCTTTTGCAACAGATGGATATCCTGTTTCGGCGTCCCAGCACAAGTGACGACCGATCAAGGCCGGGAATTCGATTCCAACTTGTTTGCATGTTTCAGCTACCTCCTGGGTTTCCAGTGCATCAGCACTATGCCCTATTACCCTGTGGCTAACGATATGGTCTCATGTGCCATAAGAGCCCTTCCTGGCTTACTGCTCTCCCTACGGTGCTCCTAGGCATCCGCTCAGCAGTGCGCGAGGACACAGAAACGTATCCAGCGGAGTTAGTTTTTGGCACCCCCTCCACCTGCCAGGGAAGTTTTTCATTCCATCAACTGAGCCTTCTGCCGCCTACAAGGCGCTGCAGGACCTACGTCAAGTCATGGCTAAGTTAAAGCCTGTGCCAGCAAACCATCATGCGACTCCGTGTGTCTTTGTCTCCAAGGACCTGTCCACGTGCACTCACCGTGACCATGTGCAACGCTCCTTGGAGCAGCCTTGTAAAGGTCCCTTCCTTGTTTTGTCACTGACCGACAAAACTTTTCTCATCGTAGATGCAGGCCTAAACTGTGGAGGTCCGAGGAGGGCGTGAGCCTTTCTTGACGGGGGTTTGATGGCGAAGCCCCTATTTAAGTGATAAAACATTGAAAATCGAAAAGCCGGTGCATTTCCCTGCATAGCTTTATGCTTTACGGGTCGGTAGTCTAGATAAACAACAAGTACCGGAGTTTTTTTTTATTTTGCGATGCACAGGCTCTGCTCCATTAGCGCTTGACATGAGCGCTTGAGTGCCGGACAACAACCACCAGCAACCAACAATCAACATGCGCCAGATGCCTGCTGTAACAGTTCCTGCTCCTGCCACTGTAGTTCCATATATACCTTAGAGAGCACCTTTAATGCCACGTGGCATCCTTCACTCCCGACTGCGCCAAAATCCAAGCATTAGGTCCAGATTACAGTTTCGGTGGCGCACATCACCACTCATTCGGGCCACCATGTTTACTTTCCTGACAGGTACCGTTAAACGCTGGGGAAATTACTGTGGCGGTGTCCGTCTTGGACTTTGTGAACGATCCACGCACCTTGCTGGAGCGCCTCATCCTGGTCATTTGTCACCTGATCGTGACGCCTTACCCAGCCGCCCTTAAAGGTCAAGGCTGGCCAGGTAATCAACCTCTGGCTCTCTTACACTTCGGATGCCACAGACAAGGACGTCGCTCTCTATGGACGCCCTGTACACTTTTCTGCCATACACGTTCTGCCATTTAAAGTTAAATTTTAGTTTTGTCGTTGATTAATTCTTATTAAATATTAATAACAATCATAAATACATGCTTTCTCCGTACTTTGATTGGGAATCATTATTCCCAAACATTCTTTTTATATATGAATATGCAGTTTTAAGAAAAACAATGAAAAAACGTGCACACTAAGAAATAAAGGTACTATAGAGGGCCGGATGCAGGTCGATGAAGGACCTTGGACATTCGGCAGACATGGCACTCGGAGACGTAACGAGCCACGTCTCGTCGCCAGCCCTTCCAGAAGTATGAAGAAGACACAAGGGAAACGGTCTTAGCAGTGCCAAAATGGCCAGCGAGGGGGTGGTTGTGACAGGCCTGCATTACGAGGAGGCGTAAATGGTAGGGGACAACCAGGAGCAAATGCGGGGGGTCTCCGGGAATATAGAAATAAAGAACACCTGAGAGAACAATATACCCCTTAGGGGGTGAGGATGCGATGTGCGAAGAAAGGATTTGTTGTAAGTCTGGATCGTGGGACTGTTCAGCCTTCACGTCGTAGTCGGACTGCAGGAGGAAGAGGCAATCGTCGACATCATCGAGGAGTTCCGAGGAAGGTAGGGGGTAGCGACTGAGGCGATTCACATTTGTATGTAGTTTACCTTCCTTGTACCGAACTTGGTACTGGAATTCTTTAGGCTTTGGCGACCCACCTTCCTAAACGAGAGGAGGGCTCCCTAAGTTGTTTAAGATAACAGAGCGCGTGATGGTCAGTAACGATGGTAAAAGGGGTGCCCAGGAGGTAATGTCGGAATTTTTCTGTGGCCCAGACAATGGCCAGGGCTTCCAATTCCGTAATCGTATACCGGGACTCAGTATCAGAGGCGGTCCGAGAGGCGTAGACCAGGACCCTCTGATCGTTGGCAGGGCCTTGTTGGAGTACAGCTCCGAGGCCTATTGTAGAAGCGTCCGTATATAGGTATAGGGGCTGAGAGGGGTCGTAGGTCGCGAGAACGGGGGCGGTACACAGGGCATGCTTGAGTGTGTCGAAGGCGGCTTGACAGTCCAGAGACCATTCAAACGATACTTTTGGGCTGGTAAGATTTAAAAGGGGCGTAGCGATGGAGAAAAAGCCCTTCACGAGGCGTCGGTAGTATCCAGCCATGCCCAGGAAACTGCAGACTGCCCTGACATCTTCGGGGACGGGTAATTCACGGATTGCTTTGATTTTTTCGGGGTCCACCATGATGCCGTTCTTACTGACGATATGCCCAAGGCAATGGATCTCGGGGTAAGCAAAGTAGCATTTCGAAGGTTTTAGGCGGAGGTCGTGGGTGATAACAATAAGAATATCTTTTCCAGGTTAAGTAAAAATTGGGGAAAGGTGCCTGCAAAAATAATAATGTCGTCGAGATAGACGAGGCAGCAATTCCACTTAAGTCCCAATAACAGTTGGTCCAGAGCGCGTTGCATAGAGGCCGGAGCGTTGCATAGGCCGAAAGGCATGCGTAGGAACTCAAAATGCCCATCAGCGCAGGAAAACGCGGTCTTCTCACGATCTTCCTTAGACATGGGCAGTTGCCAGTATCCGGACATCATGTCCAGGGTGACAAACCACTTGGCTCTGTTAAGGGAATCGAAAGCATCGTCTATCCGAGGTATGGGATAAGAGTCTGGCTTCGTCTGGAAATTTAATCTACAGTAATCGATGCAAAAGCGGAAGAAGCCATCCTTCTTGTGGACTATGACTACCGGGCTGGAGTAGGGGCTTGCACCAGGTTGTATTACGTTAGCGGCAAGACTCTTATCGAGCTCTTGGCGAATAATCGCACGCATAGCCGGGGAAGTCCGCCGGGGGGACGTATATAGGGGGAGCACCTTGCGTGTTGATACGATGGGCAGGTAACTTTCCAGCACGTAACTCGGAGTTGGAAAGGGCAAACGGGACGAAAGCGGACAAGGAGATCGGTCAGTAACTTACGTTCAGGATCTTCCAGAAAGGGGGAGACGTGTAAGGCATCCAGGAGGCGTCGTTCATCTTCAGCGAGGTGATCCTTGGAGTCAGGGATGAGGTCCGGCGACTGGATGGGGATGATGTCTGTAACAGGAGCGCAGGTAGAAGCGAAGGCCACCGTACGTCCTCATCGTAAGGTTACCGGTGCTGCCGAAAAATTAGCAAGTTCCACGGTCTGTAAAGGGTTACCGTCGGCAAGAAATATACCGTATCCTGGGCGAAAGTCAGCAGGTTGAGGGACTAACCACGTATATTTTGCCCGGGGGGAGGGACTTGGGTACGACACATTGGGCGTGGGTACGGGAGCAAGGGGGCAGGAGGACCGGGCTAGCCAAGGACAGGGGGGCGGAGGAAATTTTAAAGGAGATGGAGGGTGTTACGGGTTTAATCTGCGTACAGTTGAGGGGGTCGTCTTCTTGTTCCAGGCGTTTGAAAGCTTTATCCTGAACCAGGATGGAGACGAAGGGTAGTTCGACTCAGCCTTCTTGGACTTCTCCCTCCGGAAGGAAGTGGATAGGGAATCTTATTAAGGGGTCTCGACCCAAGTAAAGGGTTAGGTCCTCTCCATTTAGGATTATGCCGTTCCGGAAGTAGAAGTCACGTCCGGGGAGGATCAGTTGGCCTGGGAGGTCGACCATGCGGCAGGTGAAGGTTAAAGCGCGCCCCAGCACGGAGATGGGGGCGTCACAGAACCAACGGCAGGGAATTTTTCCTCCACAGGTGCTGACCATAATGATTTGTCGATCAGCGAGAGGGCGGAGCTTAAGATCCAGGTGTTCGAAGACGTCGAGAGGGATGAGCGTATCTTCAGAACCGGTGTCCAACTGTGCGAGGCAGGATACCTTGTTTATGCATAAGCGAATATTAATGAGGCGTAGATCTGACCCCAGCAGGGGGTATGTGGGGCCCGAAGATACCAGGGCCACATTCGCAGGGGAGGTAGCAGGATTAGCTGGGGGGGAGGATGGTAAGGACGGGAAGGGATAGAAAGTCCGGCGGAGGGCCGAAGGGGGGAGTGAGAGGATGGTGGCGCTAGTATGGGTAGCCGCGGGGTCGACAGCGGGGGGAAGGGTAGCGGCAAGGGGTGGAGTAACGGGCACGGCTCTAGGAGTGCTGGGAGGGTGAGTCTTACACGTGGCCTGGTAGTTACCCTTCTGGCCACAGCCAAAGCAGGTGATCTCAGATAGGGGGCGCCTAAGGCGAGGGGCGGCAGTAGAGGCTGGAGGGGCAAACATCGCTGGTGGGTAGTTGAGGGTGACGTTCTGCCGTACTGAAAATCTGGCAAGTTCGGAAGTGCGGTAGATGTGGTCGGAATCCTCCATATCGTGGATCCTGGCCCACAAAGCAGCAGTCGTAGTAGGTAGGTTCGAAGACAGGGCCCAACGTGCGGCAAAAAAGAGACCACTCATATACAAGGACAGCTTAACGGTGTCGGACATAGTAGGGTCCAGACGTCTACACAAATCCTCGACGTCGATAAGGTACGAATGTACGCTCTCATCTGGTTTTTGCCGACGGGCCTGGAGCTCTGACCAAAGTTGACTCGAGAAATAAGGCTTGCCGAAGGTACGTTGCAATTCTTCCTTCAGGACCCACCAAGGGGCCAACCTAGTAGCGTCGGGCAGATTACAAAACCAGGTAAATGCAGACTTAGAAAGGTGGCTCCGTAATTGGATACTACGCTCCTCGTCCGAAAAGCCTAGTGCATCAGCGGTACCAAAGAAGTTGGCCAGGAAGATGGAGATATCAGAAGAACCATCGAAGAAAGGCAGGTTATCCACGGGTCGCGTATACTGATGCGACAAGGGAGGGGCGGCAAGCGTGGTATCTGGGTATACCCACGGGGCAGGCCCAGTAGGGGCCATGGGGGGTAAGGTAGACGCAGGGGGATGATGAGCCGGGGGCGCATACGGATGGAGCCAAATGGGGGAAGGGGGGCTCCAAAGGATCGAGTGACATTCGGTTGGGAGGAGGTAGGAAAAAGTGGGGGAAACGGTTGTCTGGGAGCAAGGAGGGAGATGGCTTGCTGCGTTCGGGTGGGGTTGGGAGGGTGCAGCGGGAAGCCATACTGTCCAGAGGTGGGCAGGGGATTAAGGATGGGTAGGGAGGAACGCTGTAGGCGAGTCAGGTGTAGGGACGGGGCCAAGGGGTCTAGGGTACTCAGAAGGTAGTGCTGCGATATTGGGTTCGAGGGGATTGGGAAATGGACGGAGGTCCAGGTGGGGTTGATGGGGTGTAGGCTGGTAGGGAGAGACTGGTAGGTCGTAGGGACGGGCAGATATGTGGTGACGTCCGAATCGTGGTGTGTGTCGATGTCGACGACGGTGGCAGGTGTAGTCGTATGCACTGACTCGAGCGAGGTCCAAGCGGCTTCGGAGGTGTTGTAATCGTATAGCGGTATCGTGCCTTCGCGAACGTTCTGGCACCAGTGCTTGGAGAGGCGTTTGGCCGAGCGGATGATTTCCGCGTGGTCTGGATCGTTCGGATGCGATCCTAGATACGAATCTAGGTTGTTAAACATGGTCCTGAGGTCGTTGATTTTGCGACGCCCTTCGGATCTGTCCGACCTGACAAACGTCGTAGGGGACAGGGGCGATGAAGTTGGCGGTACACAAAGTATCGCAAAAAAAAGGGAGAATGAGGCTGCGATAGCCGGCATAGATCAGGCACAGCATATCACAAAAAGGGGCTTCGGCAGACCGAAAACAAGAAAAGTTAACACTTGTAATAAGAACGAGAGAAAACACGCGTAAAAATCGAAAACAAATTTTAAAGAAAGCCAAACAAAAAGCGGAGACCCGGACTGGCTGAAAACCAAAGCTGGTCTGTCTCTCTACCCCAGGAGTCCCTTCCAGGTTGACTTGGGTCCCCGGCCTGGGGACCCCCCTAGTGGCAGGAATGCAAGTCGACCATGACCTATGGTCGGACAGGATTAGAAGAAAGGGTCGTGCAGCCATGCGCTCCGATGGCATGCAACCGCAAACATGCAGGAAAATTCGCCAGGGTCACCACAGTACATTCCATACACGTTCTGCCCTTAAAGTTAAATTTCAGTTTTGTCATTAATTAATTAAGTCTTATGAAATATTAATTACAACTATAAATACATGCTTTCTTTGTACTTTGATGGGGAATAATTATTCCCAAAAATTCTTGTTATATGAAAAAAACGTGCACTTTAAGAAATAAAGATACTATAGATCACAGAATAAAGGTTTTTTGACTTGTCACAAATACTCTACCTTTTTTGGTGTTATAGAAAACCTCTGAGATAAGGTTTTATTGAATATCTTCTCCAGAATACCATAAGAGGTATTCCAGAATTTCATGAAAATTTTTTTTTAAATTTTGCGATGCGCAGGCTCTACTCCATGACCACTTGACAATAGGCAAAACAAAAGCAAAGCGAAAATAATAACGAACAAATAAGTCTTGCCGTAGCAACTGTCCTGTGCATCCACCGCGCGGTGCTTTTTTCAAGTCTCGGGCCTCCTGGCCTTAGTGAAGAAGGAACTTCAGGTTTAGGCCACCTGACCTCTGCAGACTCAGTCTTAGGCTTTAGGCCTCTTGGTCTCTGCAAACACAGTCTTAGGCTTCGGGGCTCCTAGCATCTGATAACTGGCTCTATGGCTTTGGGCCTCCTGGTTTCTGCAAACTCAGTTTTAGGCTTTGGGCCTAATGGCCTCTGCACACATGGCACTATGATTTCGCGCCCCTGGCCTCGATGTATTGATCACTTGGCTTCCGGCCTTACAACTTTAACAGCTATGGCACTCACACAGCATCTGAAATCCAAATTTTCTTTCCTGGAATCCAAGCCTCTTGTCTCATCAAGCGCCTCTGAGATTCTTAGTGTTGTGAGGACGTTCTGGCTATCCACCTGGCTGCTTCTCTCTCGCCTGTGACGTCTGGCCTGCTTGCTGGTCAGTGGAGATCTTCCCAGAATCTTCTTTGTGCTCTTTTAGCGCACCCGAGCTGGAATTCGTGTTGCAAGAATCAGGCTGCATTTCTGGTAGCTTTTAGATTAAAGAATCTGCAAAGGTCAAATTCGTTTGACCCCCAGGAGGCTGTAGCAACTGAAAAGAATATGACCGGGGTCACAGGTAGAGTGAGACAGGTAAGGGGAATGGTCACGGGTAAGGCGCCAAGCATGAGTGCTGGCTGGGTGGCCTTACACTTGGTGTGTACCTACTGGCATACATGTAAATTGAAACATACATAGTAATCACGTGGTTTATATATTAGTAGTTTTATTTTCAAATCTATTCTTGAAACTTACCGGGATTCGATCCCGCAATCTACTATTCCTGGATACCTCACGCTACCTCTCTGCTTTCTCGACTCGCTTCAGAGAGCCTACCTAGTTGTGCCTTTTCCACGTTTTTCATAAAGGGTATTTATAAGCACCTTTTCAACGAATTATTTGTCCAAAACACGTTTAATGGAGTTTAGAAATACCATTGGGTGTTTGTAAGCACCAAAATATTTTTAAGCACCTCTATATACCTCAAAAGAGGCAAGTAAATACCTTTGGGTGTTAGAAAACACCTAATGTCACTATTATTTCTTATAGTGTGGTTACTGGGAGCAGACGTCGGTAGCTTTAAAGGAAACAGATAAAAAAATCTGCTAATATCGGCGACTTATTCCCTAGCACCTTGCATGCTTGTTGAAATTTAAATGTTGGCGCTACTTTTTAAATTAATGTATTGATTTTGTTAATATTAGTTAGCTTTTCAAACACCCCGCTAGATGGCGGGCCATGTCCAGCCTAGTCGGTTTCTGCGTGTCGATGCAAAGAGCGCCTCGGCCCCTTTCCTCGTTCCCTTAGATTTAAGCTGATGCATTACATGTTGGAATAAAAAAGAATTATACGGGGTGCAATAAGATAAAATTATTTGTCAGTGTAAAGTAAATTAGTCCAAATTTTAAAGCTTAAATGAAAGCTGTCTATGTCAAAAATTCAAATTTCTGGAAATAAAATTGTTACATTCGATCGTGTGACCAGACGCCCTATGTGATTTCCCCCTAACAGTACGCATTCAGCACTGTGCGCGTCAGGATTAAAGGATACAGTGCGTTCAAGTCTAAAAAGGTAGATTTCATCATAATTACTTTAAATAGACGTAAGAAATAGGTAGACTTTCTTATATTTACAGAACGAAATTAAGAACTACCGTCTTGGTTACATGGGGGAAATGGCGCAAAAATAACGGTCGCTCATACAGCACTAATTTGATAGAAAAACGCGTCATAAATGACGTCATGCTGGGGTGGGAAGGGAGGAATTTCTCATATGAGGACCCCCCCCTTAAGGCAAAATTAGAAAAGTTGTAACACCAAGCAGTGCCAGTGAATGTTTTTCATCTGTTGGCAAACTATATTTAGGTTAGTACGCTTAAATAAAGAAGCCGTGGCGACCATGACTGGACTTTATGGACGCCCAATAATTTTTTTTTTCTCCCACTGAAATAACTGAAAAAAATCTGACACAAAACATCTTATTTTATGAAAAAGTCTAAATTTAAGATTTTACTTAGGGTTACAATTATATAATGCCAAAACTCATCTGAAAATAAGACCATGCTTTTATAATGTCAACAAGCTAAATATCTTATTTTTTTATCACTAGAAAGTATCGAGAAGGCTTATCTTTTGATCGACTCAAAATAATATTCCTTATCACGAAATCCATATCAACTTATCAATAAATATGTGTTACAATCTATTACGATAATTCAATTGCACCATAGTTAAGTTTTTATGAAACATACCTTTTCCTTCAATTAAGAATTCATTGCGACAGTTTTCGGGATTTAAGGAGCAATGGATTTTGTTGGGCTTGTTACTTTGTGCATGGTTCTGGCGAACGCGAATTCTTGCTTTTGCCAGACTTTAGGTAAGATTTATCTGAGCGTATGATCTAAAGTCGTTATGGAATCAGGACAGCCTCTTGATTCATATCTCAGAGTCATTTTTCTGTTACTGTCTAATTAAGCTGGATATGGCGGTGATCCAAATGCAGTGTCGGTCAGTGGAATTTCTTCTGGAGCCGCATTTGCCGTCCAATTTCATGTCGCATTTTCTTCGGAAATAATGGGAATGGGATCTGTAGCTGGAGGTAAGAATACATTTATAGTGAATGTGATTCGAATGTGATTGTGAAAGATAACATGGTGTAAAACGACGTTCCATTTCAATGGCGGTTTTTGATTTAATTACATGTGTGCTAATTTATTTAGCAAATTTTTCAACCTATAGGAAAAGCGTGTGTATACATCAGAGGAAATTTGTTTGAAAGTAGTATTTTCGTAACACTCTCTGATAAATAAATCTAGTTATAGGCATATAATCCTTGTTTTAAGTGTTTTTTGAGCATTAATTGCTCTGCAATAGACGGGTACAGCTTGTTTAATGATTTTGTGATCAACAGTTTTAAAATTGGTATTATTACGACATTTAAAATAATATTGTTTGTTTACTTTCTTCATAATCTTAGAAAATAAGTAATTTACAAAATGCGTACAATTGTATGCGCTTTTACAAAATTCTCAGAAGTGGAAATTAACCACGTATGATTATATACAAGTACATTTTCCCCCAAGTTGAAGGTCATTTTAATCAAGTTTGCTGCCTAGAAATAGGTATAGTTTACAGAAAGTTTGTTATTAATATTTTATTTTGCCGATTTTGTAAAGATTCATTAAAACATATTTCAATTATTATATATGTGTAGCGACCACGTGGCAATGCGAAAACGTCACACGCACGTTCGTTTCGATCCCCTGTGCGTCACCTGCACGTGACA